>CABEEJ010002098.1:0-18586 GCA_901482245.1 Timema douglasi
CACCCCTCCCACTAGCCACTAATTGGCTCCATTGTCCGAGTTAATTGGCTCTTTGTGTCCCAGAAATCGACAATCCCCCCTACTCTTCCCCGTCCCTATATTTTGTTATTCTTTTATCAGCACCATGTCTTACTACCCGTTCGGGTTAATACGCCTGTGTACTAATTACACTACTGGTTTAGGAATTGGGAGGGTTTAATTGAGAGGAAATACACCCACATTTGTGTGGGAGTAAAGTGGAAAACCATTTAGAAAAACCACCCTCAGTGCACCCAACCTGAATCGAACCCTGATATCCCTGTCTTCGGCAGTCTAGTCTAACACTAGAATGGTGCGTTAGAGCACGCAGGCTTTAAAATAAAATTGTAGAGCCCAAAAAGTCGCAAGTAGCCCAGTTAGGAAAGTCAGTAGCCAACGGATCCCACAAGTAGCCGAAATCACTAATTTCGCCTATCCCGGCAACCCCGCGTCGAACCGCTGCCTATATCTGTGCATTCACCAGTGGCGTCGCTGTATGCAGCTACAAACTATCTCCCGTGACTTGGCGAGACTTGCTTTGACAAGGTGTGTTGTCACTCCTAAATGTAGCTGAATAAAAAATAAAATAAAAAACTGTTCCTAAGGGGGCTTACGACCCCCGTTGGTGCGCTACTGCTTGCTACCATCTTTTTACGTCAGGAAGTGTCTAAATTTCAGAAATATATACAAATATCGAACAACCTCCCTATAATATTATTACTATACATTGCATATTACTACCCGTCCTGGCCATCAAAATATTACTACGTTAATGGGGTAGGCAGGCATAACTGCAAAATTCCCAAAAAATCCCATTTAGTATACAAAAAGTTACTTAAACAATTTTACGATAGCTTTGATTAATTTACGATACCAGTGTTGTTAAAAAAAAATATTGTTTAATCACATTTATCGAGGTTTATGTTACCTCAACTAACAAAAGTAAATAGGAATAGGGATCATTTCAGTGTGTTAGCGCAATTTTACCGTTTTTACTAATTTTTACCAAGGTATTTGTTTTTTGTTTTGGCTTATTTAGGCAAGGAAGAGGTAGATGGTATTTGAATCAAGTAGTAGAACGTTTATTATCGTTCTGTTTTTCCTCTTCTCATATCATGGTGGAAATGTACCATCGTAAACAGGGGTGGATCCAGGATTTTCATTGGGGTTTGGAGGGGTGTCGGCGCTCTCACGGAACCGTGTCGGGGGAGGCTACCCCTAGGAAAGTAAGCGGGTATTTAACGACGCGTCCTCGACCACCCGTTCCCGTTCCTGGTCCCGATCTCCCTGTCACTGTTCTCCCCTCTCCTCGGCGGAGCGTTGTATTTTCACGACCCGATCTTTTGCGTCCGATCTACTGCTCAGTTCGTTGCTCTTTAAAGTTTCAAAATGGCTCCGTATTTATCAAAGCAGGTAGTTGTTGGTGTTGCGTTAACTGCAGTGGCCGTGTGCGAGAAAGAAAGGAAGAAAAAGAATATGTGGATGAAGCGGATATACCGCCAAAGACCTGTAATGAGTCATGCAAGACTTATGGAAGTATTGTATGCTGAAGATCTCCGGAGTTTCTTGCGTATGACACCCCAGGTTTTCACCGATTTACTAAATATAAGTGAGGCCTCATATCGAAAAAAGAAAAACTGTTATGTGTGAAGCAGTGAGTGCAGGGGAACGATTAATTGTCACGCTTCGTTTTTTGGCCACTGGTAGGACGTACAAAGGCTTGAAGTATAGTGCTGCTATATCACCATCATTGATGTCAAACAGATTCCGGAAACTTGTGCAGCTATTAACAATTGTCTCAAGCAGTATATAAAGGTAAGTAAACTGATTATTGATTCATGAAATTAGCTTCTTATTCAGCAAATTTTCGAAGAAAATTAAGCTATTTAGATCATGCAAACTAACAAAATTGTCGAATTTCCGAAAACTTTTCCGGCTGCATCAGTTTCATGCATCAACAAATTCTAAATTTTAATATTTTTTGTACATAAATTGATTGACTTATTGAGTATAGGTATTGACTTATTAATTTATATATATATATATATGTATCCTTACGAGCGATAACTTTCAAACGGATCGACTTAGAGAGTTCAAATTTGGCACAAAAATATTTTTTCCCAAAAATAATCATGAGTCTGTTAGCCAGCGAAATCAAATCAAGGGAAGCGGTTTAAATTTCAATTTGAAATGTTGATAAACTCAAGAAATCAAGATTTTTCAAAGTAGGTCGAATTTGGTGTCTTCGATTCAGAATGGAATAATAAATTTTCTATGTATTATTCCATTCTAAATCAATTTAAACAATAACCAAGTCTTAGTTATTCAACCATATCATTAACCGTTCGATTGAATTTTTACGCGAAATTTTGAAAAATAAATTACAAATTTAAAACAAATCGAATGGGAAACTGAGTCCAGGGAAACAAAAACAAAATTATCAATGACACTAATTTATTTGTTTTATATTAAAAGTAGTGGATAAGTTACCGTAGTATACAAACGATGTTAAAAAATATGAAACAAGAAAACATGAAAATAAACATAACAAATCAATGCAAAACCAAATATTCACAAATTTGTTGGTTAGTGTCCGTAATATTATGTTCTTCATGATTGATTGGGGCGTGAGATGATTTTGAATAATCCCCTTGTGAGGTCTGATGGAATGAACCTGTGTGAGGAAGAGGGGCTGTCTGTAATGATGTGGATCCGTGATAAGACATCGGTGGGGAAGCAAGATCTGAGACGCTTTAAAATCGGTCGTATTGATGATTGAAACGTTCAAAGGGCTGAGAATAACGCGAGTGGTAATAAGGTACAGTGGGAGATGGACCACAAACAGGCATAGGTAAGGAGGCTGGAGATGTTGGTAAAACTGAATCTGTTGGTGTCAGTTGGCCCAACTTTCCAAGAAACAGCACATCAGAAAATAGTTTTTGAGCAATGGCCTGCTGGTCCGGTGTCAACATTTGCTCCAAAAGTATAAAACTGGTTACCGGTGCCTTGCAGCAGGGCTTGGGCAGCGTCAATTAGGGCATCCTGTTTTTCCCTTAGGGACATCTTTGCCCTCTTTGGAGTGATGGGTGTGTTTGTTGAAGGGGAAATCATTTGTGATGCATTTGGTAGAACAGAGCCAGAAGCAGGAGTTGATGAAGGGTTGGATGGATCGCTGGACGGTTGAAGTGTAGCAGTTGGGATTTCGAGTGGTGGTTCGTCCGGGGCATGTTCTTGTTGTGTATCATTCATAATCTGCAAACAAAATTAGTTTCGTTAATTTGAAGGAAAAGAGCTAATTGATTATGACAATCACACTCAAAATATTCATAAACATCTAAAAATCAGTAGGTAGTTACTATAAGATTCATTGAAAGATTAGGTTGAGACCAACAACATTTTAATATACGTTGTTTTCAGATGCCAGCTAGTGAGGAACAGTGGAAGAAACTCGCAACAACATTTTTATGCAATTCTTTGTGAACACATCAGAAAATGGGATGTGTTGGCAACCCTATAGGCAATAACGGGGTATTATAAGGTTAATAACCTGCCATCCAGGTATTAAAGAATATTGTGAGAGTCGTCGCCAGTAACAATAGCTTCCTAAAAGCTATTAAGGGGGGGTCGCTTCCTTCCCTTGGATTGGACCGCGCTAACGGTCCGGGGGACAGTTAGGTTCATCCATGTTGGATCTTATGGACCAATGGGAGTATTTCTTCAATATTTAGAAAATAGTATCCGTTGAGTCGCGTAGGAGACTCAGTACTCTGGTCTCACCGGGCTACGGCCAAGGACGCTCCCAGGTGAACCCTGGGGTGTCATATTTTTGTGAACCTCTAAACGACCCCGCGCGTTAGTCGCTCGGTTAGTCGCCGCGGCTATAATTATTATAATAAAAACTAATCAGGCGTGTTAGCGCGTAGTTGTTATATTATATCACAACTAAGCAGTGGATATTGTCATTCACCTTAAATCGGTTGACGGCCACTCTCACACTAAATACGACGAGTGATGTGTATCGAGTGAATTGCTAAAATAAATTTAAATATATGATTTCTTTAATTAATTTAACCCACTATACGATCACTACCAAATTTTAACATTCATTCCGTGTATACCTCATTATATTTGCGAAGCCGTTACGGTCGTCTACAGGCTGGCCACGAAGTTGTGTTAGCCGAGGTCCATTTATGCGCGTAGCAATTTGAGGAAAAGTGGAACTTTCCACACTACGTTGGTGCCCTTGATGGGAAGCATGTGGCAATTAATAAACCTTCAGGAAGCGGATCTCTATATTTAACTACAAGAAATTCCTCAGTGTGATTATGTTTGCTTTAGTGGATGCAAATTACCGTTTTATGTACGTCAAAACTGGGATAAATGGAAGTGTCTCCTATTCAACGGTGTTTGAGAGCTCAAGGTTATATGAAAAACTAATGGCAGGAAAATTAAATTTGCCTGTGGACGGTAATCTCCCCAGAACGAATATAGAAGCTCCTTACGTTCTCTTAGGAGACAGTGCTTTTGCACTTAACAAGCACTTCATGAAACCTTACACTTTAAAAAATATCACTCACGACCGCCGCATCTTCAATGACCGTTTGTCTCGAGCAAGAAGAGTAACTGAGAACGCGTTTGAGATCCTAGCCTCCAGATTTCGCATTGTGCGTACATGCGTTGCCGTCAATTTGGACAAAATAATTCTTGCGTGTTGTGCTCTGCACAATTATTTATCAACATTCAACCCTTTGTATCAACAGTATGATGTGACTGTGGACCAAGAAGACACTGTAAACTGTAAGTTTCATCCAGGAGAGTGGAGATTAAATGGTGAACTCATACTATTATGCCTGAATAATGACAAACAGCGTTATTATGAAGGCATCAAAATACGTAATAAGTTTGTGCACTATTTCACCCATGAAGGGAGCGTTCCTTTTCAGGAGGACATGCTGACTGTCATTCCCCAAGTATTATGAGGAGTTTTATATCTACCTGCTGATCTTTTCAGTGTACAAGTAATTCGATTTTCGAATATTGATGAGTGCATACTATAAGTGTTTCATATGAGTACATATATACATACTATAAGTGTTTTTCATAGATTAGTTCTTGTTTGGATACTAACTTAACTTACTTCATTTGATTTAGTAGAGCTTGCACTTAATTAAAAATAAAGCAAATAAAGCATTTGTGCACCAACTTGCTGTATCACATTCGTCTTCTTCCTTCATAGTCTCTGCACCAGACCGTCTTATTTCTTTCTCATCCAAAAACAGCATGGGCTCGTAATACCAAAGAGTGGGCACGTACTGTTCTTTAGATCCTGAGCCAGTGACGAAAGCTCCCTTTGACCTAGAGGATCAAAATGCGCATTTGCTTCAATTATGTTTTACAAGTTATACGTAGAGACAAGAAAATAATATTACCTGGATAAATAGGTAAAGTTCAGATAGGTTAGTTTATTTACATTAGCACATGCAATAACATACCTACCTATAGTCAATAAAAAAAGTAATAAAACTTACCTTTTTTACTTCCTTCTTGTACGTGCTTCTCATATTCTCCATTTTCTTCTTAACGTCTTTTAATGTTGCTTCCGGTTTAATTCTCTTATAAACGTTAAGCAAGCAGGCAAACGCTTGGTTTCTCGCATCTTTATTAAAATATGAAGTTTGGGAAGTGTCCCACAACAGTTTGTATGATTTTATACATTTCTATAATTTCCGTCAACACGTCTTTTTCAATTTTCTCTGCAGATTCCATCAGATAAAATCGAAAATACAAACAACAAAAAACGCGAGGTGCGAACAAGTGCTCAATCTAGATCTACACTAGATCGCACAGCACAGAGATTATTTGAACTTTAAAATCACATGTTGTCCCTACTCGATTAGAAGAAGAAACTGATTGGTCAGTGCTGTGATGGAGCTACGCTTATGTCCGAACATTTAAATGGTCTTTAAAAAATGATGAAGGAAGAGGCTCCCCAAGCCATCTTTATTCATTGTTTGGACTTTGTTCTGCAGCAAAGCTTCGACAAAATGTCGAAATGTTGGATATTTTTTGCTAACGTCAGAGGGATCGTGTATTTCTTCCATGAATCATTTAAACAAACTTCTGTGTCAACCGCCATTGCTGGAAGATGTATTTCGGCAAAAGCAGACAATGAGGTGTCATCGAAATCGAAAGCTATCCACGTAATAATAGAAAATTGGAGTGGTTTGAAAGAAGCGTTTCAAAACTTAGTGGATAACTTCCACTCAGATTCAGTATATGTTTGTCAAAGTATTGTTTTTTGAAACATTATGAATGATTTTGAGTTATAATTTTCGGCCCTGGTTTTTAATAATATTTTTAGCTCCACAGACATTTTATTTAATCTCTTACAAAATAATTGTTTAGCTATTTCTTACTGTAAATAAAAAATCAGACTATCTATGACTTGATTAGCAACAAAAGAAATGACGATTTTTGTAGAGAATATTTTTATAGAGCAAAAAGTAAAACTCCTAATAGAAAAATAGTCAATACAGTCAATCTGACGAAGACGAATCCCAAATATTACCACTTTCATTTATGTCAGAAGGTGTTGGGGTAAGCAGGGTCTACTGAAAACATTGGCAAACCAACGTTGCGAAATAGGCCTTATATTAAAGAAAAGATTGACCACAAGAAAATAAGAAAATGGCAATGCTGTTTCTCAATATTGTAACTATGCAGATTTTTTTAGCACCGCGTCTTACTACTCGTTCGCGTTATACGCTTATGAACTAACTACTTAATTGATTTAAGGATTAGGAAGGTTATATTTATAGGAAATGTACCCTCGTTTGAGTGGAAAGAGAGTGGGAATTCATTTAGGAAAATCCACCCTCAGAATAATCAAACGAGATTAGAAATTCGGTCTCCTCTTCCTCGGAAGTCTAGTATATTGTGAGAGTAGCGCGTTAGACCATTGAAGCGGGTAACCATGCAGTTACCTCATTTACGATAGGCAATTAATACATAAGCGTCTTGACAGCCGGAAATACTTAGGTTAATTTTACCGTTTGAGGAGCAAGTTGCACCCACAACGCTTATCCACTTGACATGAATATTTACATCTGATTAAATGAAACAAATAAAAAGAGGCTGTAGTAAATACGCAAATATTAGTGAGTAGTGAAGTTTGTTGAATATTAATTAGAGAGTTTGGTCTTTTGGTCGGATATTATTTTCCTTTGGTTTTAGTTATGCGGGTATTTTAGGGCATGATGGTGTTGGACAGCAGTGAATACCGTGTGCCTAGTAAATCTTCTCGTGATGCACAGGTTTACCGGCACTCCCATAAACACTGTCAAACACGCTTGCAAAAACCACTGCTGTGTTACATGGCATTGCACAGAATAATACCTGACCTCACACACTGTGCAACAGAACTGTTGCAAACTTTATTCTGAGCTGAGTTGAGTGGATTGTCCACAGTGGAATGTTTAGCCATTGTAATCACACGATAAAGATAAAACAAGAAACGGAATCAGATAATATGGAATATTCTTGGAGTTTTTTCTCCCCAACAAATTATTTCTAGCCCACGTTTTTCAAATTTCTGTTCTTATATACGTCACTTCTCACTTTCCAAAGTTGCAAAAGATTGTGGAGTAAGCTCTCTTCTGAAAACTTTACGCCATCATAAAATAAAGTGGGACTCAACTACAGCCGAACTTAAAATAGCCAGCTTTTGTGCGACACATGGTTGCATACATTGCGTTGATAGAAAAAAAAAGAATAATTGGCCATGTTTATTTTGTTTGAACTGTTGCGTAACACCGCAAACTTACCCAAACATGGTGCATGGTGGACCTTTTAATAAACCCAAGCCATCAACTAAAACCAAGAGACCAATGTATGAAACCACTTATCTCATGAAGACACGAAATTAAACACAGCTGAAAATTCCTTAAGGCAAGCAGCTATTTTCACAAAAAAAAAATTAACAATTACAATCTTAAAATCAAATTCTTCTAAACACATTAAAACATTTATCCAAAAAATAATAATTCCTGTAACCTCATTTATCCTGCTATACCTTCCATTATAGAAAATGGCCCGTTCGAGCCGGAGTCGAGAGGATTAGTACTTTATACTTCCTCTTCACATTCATTTCCATAATTGTATCCATCATCGATTCCACAGATTATTCAACACTCAACTGATTTCAATAATAGTTTCACCACCTAACATTTTTACACCGTGGTCTTGGAAAGCTTACCTTTTATAGCTCGCTTATCATAAGTCTTTTGTTTTTACACACATTTCTTCTCTCTGACCCCACCTTAATTATTTAACATCTTTCCATCGTAATAAAACATCGTGTTTTTCAAAACGACTCAAGTAAGTTTGTGTGTTTAGTAATTTTCTCTTTACGAATTCATAACTGTTTAGCGGTAATTCAAAAGACTTCTTTTTTAAAATTGTAAGTCGTAATTTAACTTCATACTTCTGTAGCATCCAAAAGGGGCAGATGCCACAAATACATTAAAAAAAAATTAAAAGATGGGGAGTTTAACCCAGAGCGAGTGCCGAAGAGAACTAGGTTGTAAATGCAACCTAGACATTACAGTCCCACAACTCTCGACCCTCGAACCAGTTGTGGATATTAAATAAGTGAACCACTATCTAAATCAGACAGCGAGAGACTGCAGCCTTCCTAAACTTCATATAAAAGTATATTGTTTGATGTGCATTCCTTGGGAATAATGGGAAATGTATTAGCAAGATAAATAAACAGATCACGGAAAATTGATTTTTATTAACCACGCTCTATTGATGCGTAACAGTTTAAACCATAGTATACAATATAAATTGGTTAAAGGGAACCAATTGAAATATTCCATTTAAAGTTTAACATAGCATTCTATACCAGCGTATTGCGTACGCGAGACGAAATCAAAGACTCTACAAATAAAGTCATATGGTACTATTTAAAATAGATAGAACAATAAGGTAAAAAAATATCTCTATCTTGAAGAGACAGCCTTCCAGTAATGACAGATATATAGCCTAACTATTAAATAATTTATCATTAAATATTTAATTCCTACATTTACTATCAAAGATTTACTAACAAATAAAAGGAGCTTTATAAACGACAATAAACTATCTCAACTTAACCAATTAAAAATACTCTTTTAAGATTTAACCTATTACCAACATATTTCAAATATATAATCGTCAGCCATGAGAAATGGCGCCAAAGGTTGTTACATATACAAATTTATCCTTAGACAAAAACCATAATAAACTCTCGTCAAGACCCAAAAACGGGTATTCGTGAAAGTTATTAGAATAATTCTCAAAATTATCATGATAAAAAAACTTATCAAACCTATCGTAATATCAATTATATTTTTGATTAGGCGCAAAGACCTCGTAATAACAAAGAGTAAAGGAAATGCTCCTAACCATACTACGTAACGTTATTAAATTTAAATGTGTGGCCAAAAAGAGAATTTAGAAAAATAATTATTATATATATAGTTCCATAAGGCGAAACAGAATTTTGATCTTACATTTCTATAGACGGAGAAAGCCGGAGCTTTGTGTTATTCCTACTAAGACATAGGCCCAATTGTGACGATATCGGTACAGAAAGCATAATATATACACAACTCAGTGGAGGAAGACAGGAGAAGGGGGGAGGGTAAGTTCTGGACTACAATGGAAGAATGTGGCAGCATCGGGAACATTCTAGTACGGAGACTCGCCACTGCGCATGCCCGGCCAAGCCAGCAGCCGCTCAGATTGCCATGCCTTACGCTCTTTTAGTGTTCTGTTAGGCCGGGACAGTGAATGTTCGTCCGGAGGACTTGAGCCGTTGTTCCATGCAGGTCTCGTCAGGAGGTGAATGCTGTAAGTTTCTTCTATAATGTTGTTGTTTACGTCTGTCTTGTAAGTCCAATGCTACACTTCTTTTATTTCGTTTTCAGTTTCCATGAGATATGTTACCATAGTAGCGAAACATGTCAGAATATAGTAATCCAGCATCTTTCCAATACTTATTGTACCAAAGGAGTAAAGGGACAAGGAAACAGATAAGACTTAGATTATTCAACATCACTTAATTACTTCATTAATATGTTTTGGCAGATGTAAACCTCAAATTTTATTATTTTATTTCACAACATATCGGGACTTGAAGCATTGTTTTGTACCATACTATATTGTATCGTAAAAGGTTTTGTTATAAAAATTTTGAACCTGTTAACCTATATTCTAGACTTTTCGTCAACTCGTGTGGTCTAGTTGATGATGCATTATTAATTGTATATAAATGTTCATATCTGACAATTTTTTTTAACAGAAGTTTATTCATACATTTTGACTTGTAATTTCACATATTACAACCACCAATTTATCTACTGTTTAATATATATATATATATATAGAGAGAGAGAGAGAGCGCAATTTATCATATTCTTAACTTTAAACATTTGAATATGCTTAGTAAACACTTAATATTCTATAAGAACCTTGTATTACTACCAATGCTGACCATCCATATATTCACATTAATAGAGTAGAGATGAGTAAGATAGAAAATTAAGAGAGCCTCTACGCACATTTTAGGCTAAGGGGTTTGGGAAAGCATTTCGAATTTAAAAAAAAACACCAGTTCATTACCGGTAAACTAGACGAAAAGGCTGACGTCTTTGTCCACGTGGCCACCGACACATATTGAAAACAAAGTTACGTCAGCACTCTCGTGAGAAAAACCTTTATAAATAAATTTATTAAATCTTAATTTTATAAAAAATACAATTAAACATTATAAACTTTAAATAGGTAACTTTGATTAATATAGTATCAAAGAAGATATTAATAATCATTTTATTATTAAGTTATACATAAGTATATATTAACTAACTAACGTTATCAAGTTGTTTTACTTAGATATTAAGTTTATTACGTATTTTCACAATATATAGTGGGTAAGATAGGTAATACTTATATGCGGTGAATCGTAATTGATAGGTGGTTGGGGAAATATACCAATATTTACGGTTGGTAGAGGAGGAAATATGTGGCGGTAAACTACACAAAGGAAGCTGGTGGAATTTCATGTAACAGGACAACTTGAAACTAACATATAATCAGTATTGCATAATTTTAATTAAAATAAAACAATTACAAAAAAAATTTAATATTGTTTTTATCATCCAACAACATTTGCCCCCATATTCACTCGCGTTAATGTCAGTCTTAAAAACATGTTCATTAAAACAACGTTTCTAAAACCAGTTAATTTCCAGCACAAAGAAGAAACGACGTAAAGTATTTGGTGGAGATTACCATGAGGATTTTGGAGTTGGAAAATGATGTACCTTAATCTTAAGAAACAAAAAAATCCAATGTATTGTAATCGTTTCTGAATAAGTAAATAACCACGCTATTATAGTTGTTAATTACTACTATAGCTGCATCTAAATATCATAGTCTTTAATTTGAAAAATGACACTGGGATACAAGGATAGAAACCGGAATCTTTGACTTAGTACGCCAATATTCTGACCACTTAGCTATCAAGGAGTCGTCCCGTATCCAATGTCATTCTTAGCTCTTATTTTGAGGCAGGATATGTTATGGACATACGTAAATCGTCAAATACCTGTGACCATCACGATACATGCATTCGTACACATGTAATTGTACTCTTGACGGCATTAAACCCTCCTGAGTCAAAGGTGGCTGCGTTACCTGATATCTCGTGACCTTTATTGATAACTCATATGTAGCTGATGATTTCCGAACGTCCATAACAGACTCTTGCATTAAAATATGAGTGAAGAATGACTCTAAGCATGGGACGACTCTTGGAATGATCAGTGGTTAGAGCATTGTCGTCCCAAACCAAAGGTCCCGGGTTCGATTCTCAAGTCGAGGTGTCATTTTTCAATTTAAATAATATGTAATTAATATTAATAATATTTAGAACCACGTCTTACTACCCGTTCGGGTTATACGCTTTAAGTACTAATTACGCTAATGGATTAGGAATTGGGAAGGTAACCCGCATTTGCGTGGAGGGAGAGTGGAAAACCATTTAGGAAAAACCACCCCCAGTTCACCCGACCGAGATTTGAACCTCAATCTCACCGTCCTCAGCAGTCGAGCTTCAACACGACAAGCGCGTTAGCCAACTACGCCACCGAAGCGGGTAATATGTAATTGTTTCAGTTTTTTCGATTATAAATACGGAATATTTGTATTTAATTGAAGGAAGTAAAGTAACCAAATTTAATTCAAGGCATCTTTGTAAACGAAGTTAGTGGTTTTATAATCGGGAGCAAGCATTCACAGGCTGTTGCTAAAACTATCACGGGAACACACCGCTCCTTCCGGGTGGTTTATCCTCACACTGTGTTGATGGTCATCGCATGGCAAACCTTGATAGGAAATTACATGCACTTAAACTTGATAGACAGGTCGATGGAATTATGGGTATTCTTGGTATCACAACCCATTTCTCGTAGTGCAATCTGTCGTGACAGTCAATTGTATGATACAGTTTTTGCGGAATGTTTAACTGTAAGCAAGTCACACTACACAGTTTAAGTGGGTTACAACTAAGCTCAAAATGATGAGATCTTAAATTTTGATTAAGCTTGGATGGTTACTCCGAATGGATTAAGGAAATTAAAAAGATGCTAAGTAGTATCTATGGACATGTAAGTGTGGTATGGCTTTTCAAACTGATCTAAAATGCAGCCATTAGTTTTACTAGCCGATTCATATTTGCAGCTAGAAAAGTTTGCTCCTGGAACCACGAAAGATGCTTGTTTGCTGAAGACGTATATTTCTATAAATAATATTTACTATTTCATGGATATTCTTGATCACGAATTATATCTGGGAATTATTAAATGACACCTTACTTTCGTGCCTTGTAAAGACTCCATTGCAGAGTTTTCGCAATATACCAACAAATAAGTATATTTTTTAAATTCTCAGTAAAGCTTGTGTCAGGGAAAGATTTACAACTTTTGGGCAGATGTTGGATCTTTTCAGGTAGCCTTTGGCCTCATCAACACTAGTGACTCTTAGAATTGCCGGTAGGGTTTGTCGAAAGATTCTTGAGAACAATATTTTAGTGATGACTCAAGTGTGCACATTGTTGCTTCAGAGACCTCACAGAGCTTTATTTAGATCTTCAATTTATGTCTTATGTGACATTTTATACATATTACACTATATTATAGATAGATTTGCAGTGATTTTGATGGTAAACATTTATTTTATATGTTACATACAACAATTTTGTCATACAAAATGCATAGGTAATTTAAATGTTGCATTTGCTATTTTCTCCCCTTCTAACAAAGCAGCCAATGAATCCATTGCAAAGGCAACACACTCCTCAAACATGAATTTACCCGAGAATAAATTAATTATAAAAGTATTTCTTTTCCTTCGAGTGCATCTTAAAATAACATTTCCCTATTGAATCTTGAACTATCTATAGTAACTTTATGTCTACAATAAGATGTTCTGTGTTCAATAGAGTTTTGTTTATACTCAAAATTGTAATATAAATTATGCGTGGTTTACGTCATTCGCTGTACGTATATTTTCAAATAAAGTTGGATCTTTGAAAACATAGACTCGTATTTTCACATGATAGCACATCGAGTTATTTAGGTGTACAATTTATACTCGGCTGGGGAAATACCCCTTCGTTAATCTGGGGCTTCTCAACAGAAACACTGTAATTTCTTAATTTTCGAAGCATTATATGAGGTAGCCCCATTGTAAGTAAGCACCATCGCCCAAGGATTTTCAAAGCAAAATTTGAAGATGGTTGAAGAGGATGTTTTGCATAGGTTTTTAGTGATTCCTGTGACAATACTTGTTGTAAAATATACATATTGTCCATTTTAGATATGGACAAATAAATTCGTAACGCCCTGAATAATCAAAACTGAAATGGGCCCCACCTAATTGATCAAGTTAATACTAAACGTCACTTGGTCACTACCCTCATAGATTTACCTACATACATTTTAAATGGATTTGATGAACTACACAGTTCCACATTAATTTAGGACTCGAACACTCTCGACAGAACGGGGTTTCTTGGGAACACCCAACGATGGTTTATTTCCAATGTTCAAGACAGAATTGTGGCCGAGCGCCCTCTATCATTTTGATGCCATCTACGGTATTTGGAGGAAGTGTCATGCCTATCGATGTAGCACTTTGAAAGCTCTTTGGATAATTTTGCTGCACGCACGGAATGGGTCTGAATGGGTCGTGGGACATATATTTAATTACACTTGCATGCGATTGTGGGTCGAGGTTTGAATCCGGAATCTCCAAACTTATCAAAGAATCTATATCATTGAGTCTGAATTTTTCTGAATTCAAAACAGTAGATGCACATGTGGTAGTCCTCGCTTTTGCCACTCCTCAGTGTAGCCTACGTAAAACATTTATATTGCTTTTAACGTCATTTCTCAGCTCTTTTAATAAATTGATCGTTTTTAAATAGCGTATAGCCTGTCTAGACTAATTCAACAAAATGTGAAGGTAGTTCATTCAGTTCAGTTATAAGCAAACATGTATTTACAGAAACTCCTTTATAATAACTATCAATGAATTCATAAGAACCCGATAAACTAAGTAGTACATGATTTATCTTTGGATTTACTATTGAAATGACATATTCTGTAATTATACTCTTTGGATTTAGCGATCAATTTTTACGGAAAAATAATTAATTCTACGTTCAATAAGAGAATACATTATTGATCACACGTTTTAAGACAAAATATTTGAAAAATATCAATTTTATTTGATATAGTTTATTTGATCAATAACCAAAAACTAGCTGTGTAAAAATCTATACAATATGAAAATAACTAATTGTAATCAGTTAAGATGGTTCTATAAATCTCAGTCAACAGACATACAGATTGACTATTTGTTTTATAGGTAGTAGAAATATTATTGATGGAAGATATATTATATAAAACATAGTCGGTATAAGGTACATGTCATCAATTCAAATATCAAATAAAGTCGCAATGCAGCAAAGAAAGAGAGCATGAAGTGTAAAGTTGAATAATCGTAGGTGAGAGTCGACCAATAAAACACAGTTGTTTTTTTCGGGTAGTATAGCCCGACTAAACCTGCAGTTGCACTAACGTGGAGAGGGAATGTGAAGATAATAGTGAAACATTGTAAATAGAAAACCGCCCCAGTTCAATAAGACCAAGAAACAAACTTCAACTTCCTCGACACTGGCACTCCACTGATTACATTACCACGCAGCTTACAAACTAACTTAAAACTCTAGTACGGACAACATCCAGTCATTGGGCCGTAAATTCACTACTGTGGAAAGGGCAAGTCCCAATCTTGCCAATGATCGATTTTTTTTTGGTCGTGCCTGGAATAAAATAGGAAACTTTTAGCTCGATACATTGGCGCGCTACCAACGCAACTAAACTAACAAAATGGTTTCCTCTCAATCAGAAGCCATTTGGCCGCCTGCAACCATTGCAAGAACGAGGATTTTTTTTTGTTAAGTTCGTTCAAATTGTATATAAGTTAACCCATATATGCCAAATAAAAAGAAAATAACTAAGATGGACTAAAAAAAACCCGTTTGATCGTTTGTAGAATCCTAAAAAGGCATTAATTTATATTTAGGTAAGTAGACCTATCTCTTTATTATTTTGAAAAAATTAGCTGTAGATCTGGACCGCGTCTAGGGGGGGAAGGGCACAAAGGGGGCAATTGACCTAGGCCTCACATTCTAGGGGGGCCACATCTGCCCCAAAAGAGTTAAATTAAATTACAGTTACTATTCTAAATTTAGCATCAAATAGTGTACAGATAAATAACAGAAATAAGTATTCGCTTAGTGAAAGAAATCCATTCCAGATTCCTGAAAACCCTAACGCTAAATGTTATATGTTATTTAAGATTCACACGATTCGAGAAATATGCCGCAGTAGAGTGGAATACGCCACCATTGTGCTACCTCTGTTGGTACACAGAAAATAAACAGTGCTATGGTGCAAAGAGGAATTTACTTTTGTTAATTTAATTTAATTGCATTTAATAAAGTAGATTTATTTAATGGATTGATCATAATTCCATAAAATATGAGAAATTATTAAGTAACATAAGTACCGAGTACGTATAAATATATTATAAAAGCATGATGCTAAAATTGAAAAACTGCCGGACAAATGGGGGCCTCAGATTTTTTTGCCCCGGGTCTCACATTTTCTTAAAACAGCCCTGACGGTACATGGGGTCCGAATGTCCCTCACCTCCTCTGTCTTATCTCATGCCATGACATGTTGGTTACAAATAAGTTACTTGATATTGAAGGCATCACCACTTATAAGTCGAACACGGGTCCCTTAGTCTAGTAGTCGATTCCTTTAACTACTTGATCACACGACATGAAAAAATATATATATTTCAGGTCGATGTGTTGTGTTGTGTTGTCTTGTGTTTTGTTGCGTTGCGCTCTCCTTGTGTTGTTTTGTGCTCTCCAAGTGTTGTGTTGTGCTCTGCTTGTGTTGTGTTGTGCTCTCCTTGTGGTGTGTCGTGCTCTCCTTGTGCTGTGTTGTGCTCTCCTTGTGGTGTGTTGTGCTCTCCTTGTGGTGTGTTGTGCTCTCCAAGTGTTGTGGTATGCTCTCCAAGTGTTGTGGTATGCTCTCCAAGTGTTGTGGTATGCTCTCCAAGTGTTGTGGTATGCTCTCCTTGTGGTGTGTTGTGCTCTCCTTATGCTGTGTTGTGCTCTCCTTGTGGTGTGTTGTGCTCTCCAAGTGTTGTGGTATGCTCTCCTTGTGGTGTGTTGTGCTCTCCTTGTGGTGTGCTCACCAGGCCGAGTATTCGGAGAGAATATGTGGAAACAACTCCCACCTGTTGCTCGTTAATCCATTACGGCGCTAAGTTAGGTTGCATCAGTCGACTGGGACGAATCTTAATTACGTGTGGAGATGAGACGTGTTCACAAAGTTGCTCACAAGAGGAGCCATTCAGCTCTAGCTCGGCGAGGAAACTACCATCTTCGTGTTCGACTTTCACACATTCATGGGGCGTTAATTAAGTTTGTAAGTCTCAACAACTATTTAGGTGAGCGTCGCTATTCCATCGTAATCTTGGTTAATTAACAGTAACACATGTATAGATCAAGTCCTACCATTTAGAACAGTTTTAGCGTACTTACCGGCTGATTGAATAATCTCGGGTTCGGTTAACAGAAGACCCTAAACTTTATAATTGTAAAACTAGAAGCTATACTTAATCCTATCCGTCTGGGATTTCCGCATATTTGCACGACTGGGTTAAGGATGGTTAAGGTAGAATTTAGTGGAAGTGTACCCGCATCTGCGTTGAGAGAAAGTAAGATTTTTTTTAGCAAACCTTTTCGGGACATAGACCCATTCCTAGTTCCTCCTAGACTAAAAAAAGCCTATTCAGAATAGCAAGTTACACCATCCACTGATGAAGAAATTAACACAATATATTTGAAGACAGTAACATTAAATGACTCATTTATTCAAAATCAAATTTATTTTATTAGTTTAGATAGTAAAAATAAAAATTGATGAATCTACCCATTCACACCAACTTTTCAAAGTCTTAATATTTATAAATAAAATATCTTAAATACCTGAAAAATGAGATATGTACACGGGAATCGAGCCAGGAGTCCTGGCTTAACGTACTAATACTTATCTACTGAACTAGCCAGAATTCATTCATCGCTCAAGGTAAACCTTCACTCACATTTTAAGGGATAATCTGTTATGGGCTTGGTCTCAGAGTATGTGGTGAAACCTTAATAACTTACGCCTAAAGCGTTGGCACATTAAGCCAAGGGTTCCGAGTTCGTTTTCCATACCCAGGTGTTATTTTTAAAATTTACGAATATGATAATTGATGCAATTATATGAGTAATCTAAAGATTATTTCGATTTCTTAAACTTAAATATTCATGTATAATTAATTTCTTCAAATTTTTTTTTTTAGCATCGCGTCTTACTACCCATTTGGGTTAAACGCTATATACTAATTATTGTAATGGTTTTAAGGATAGAAAAGGTTTAATTTAGAGAAAGTGGATGAAGAGTGGCAAAACATAATTTAAAAAAAAACACCCGACTAGGATATAGCCCTGATCTTCCCATCTTCGGAGGTCTAGCTTATTGCGAGACTGACGCCATTCACTGAAACCTCCCAAATTCACTTTAGTTTAAGAATGATCCCATAAAACGGCTTTGGCAAAGTTAATTTCAAACTAAAAAACACATTCATAGTGTGAGCTAGACTGACCGAGCGGCCACCGCCGTTAGCGATGATAGTACCAACATTTACAGATAGAGGGTGTCATGCTCTCATCACAACGAGCTTTACGGCCGTTAATCTCAGTTTTATAAACCGGAGATATTACTTCTTTATTCAATTAGCTCCTTATTTGTTCTCGCCAGTTTGAATTTTCCACTTATCGTTATCTGATTGATACGCATGTATCACTAAACATTATATCCTCCCCCCCCCCCAC
>CABEEJ010002098.1:18607-34683 GCA_901482245.1 Timema douglasi
TCCCCCCCCCCCCCCCCTTAGAAGTTTCAACAGGTCCGGTATCGTGTCGGCCGTGTCATGATTGAGTGTCCATTTACTTGCCCGATAACTCCTGTTCAGTAGCATAGACATTGTTTCCCCCTCCTCCAAGTCTACGTTTGTCTTGCGTGATGGACCGTAAACATCCCTTGTTATCGTCTAAATAGTTTCACAGAAGTTTGCTCGCTCGGACGATATGGGAAGAGGACCGCCCGGATTAGATTACGAAGCTGTTAATTTCATGCTCTGCCTCGTGGCTCTTTACTCTTCTGCCTTGGGTCATCTGGTGGTATAAAGGATCGTGAATGGAACAATGCCCCGTACCTGGATGCTGTTAATCGTTAGATATGATGAGTAACTTGCATATCTTAATTATATCCTCTTTTACTTGTTTCAAAATTATATATATTATATATACAATATATTCAAACAGAAAGGTCTAAGAAAGAAGAAAGTAGACATAAATAACTATCATGTTCTTTAAATTGAAAAATGACACCTGGATACGGGAATTGAACCTAGCACCTTTGGCTTAGTACGCCAATTATTATTATTAGCACTGCGTTTTACTACCCGTTCGGGTTATACGCACTTACGCTAATGTGTAATGGTAGGGTGATTGTGAGATGAAATGAAGGACCTACAGTTTAACGTGGAATCCGGACCACGGTGGAGGCCTGGCATTCCCCACATTCACAAGATGTCTTGTCAGAGGTGAAGGAAGGGTTTGGCAATCAGATAAATCTGTGCCGGGACCGAGGATTGAACCCTGGCCACCAGCATAGAAGTCTGACACCTTACCCCTAAACTGCCAGGTCACCTTAGTATGCCAATGCTCTAGCCACTCATCTATCCAGCTAGCCAAAGGTCGTTGGCTCGATTCCCATGTCTAGGTTTAGTTGTTCAGTAAAAATAATATGATATCTAGCTAGATACGGCTATAACCGTAATTAACAAAAACATATAGTTTGTTATTTAATCCATCAAAAATGAAAATGTTTAAAAGAATATTCTTATGAAAAACATAAATGGATATGTGTGTTTTTTTCAAAACATAAAGTAATTCAAACACTTATTATAAAATACCACATTTTAATTGATTGTTTGGATTTAAAATAATTCATTTTTATAATAATAATAATAATAATAATAATACTTAGCACCGCGTCTTACTACCCGTTCGGGTTGTACGCTTTAAGTACTAATTACTCTAATGGATTGGGAATTGGGAAGGTTGAATTAGAGGAAGTGAACCTGCATTTGCGTGGAGGGAGAGTGGAAAACCATTTAGGAAAAACCACCCCAGTTCACCCGACCGAGATTCGAACCTCGATCTCCCCGTCCTCAGCAGTCGAGCTCAACACGAAAAGCGCGTTAGCCAACTACGCCACCGAGGCGGGTTCATTTTTATAGCCCACTTTGTTTGTAGATAGCATTTACTCAATATAGAGTTGGATAAATTTTTATTAACTGATAAGTAAACTTTTAGGGGGAAATTGTCAAAAACAAACATAGCTCTGTTACGGACTGCTGATCATAATTTAACTCTTACATTAGAATGGACAGCAGATAGTGGGGAGATCGGGGTTCAAATCTCGCTTGGGTGAACTGGGAGAGGTTTTTCCTAAATGATTTTCCGCTCTCTCTTCACGCAAATGCAGGTTCACTTCCTCTTGATTCAACCTTACCAATTGCTAACCCACTAGTGTAACTAGTACTTAAGCGTATAACCTGAACAGGTAGTAAGACGCGGTGCTAAGTGTTATTATTAATAATACTATTTTTATTATTATTAATATTATTATTATTATTATTATTATTATTAATCATCTGAACTGAGGGCAATTTTTTCATAAACAGCTTTTCCACGCTTCTTTCACGCAAATGAGGATAAATTTCTCTAAATTCTGCCTTCCTTAGTCCTAATCCTATAGCGTATTTAGTATTTACCCGGTTCGATGGATGCATACACTAAGTCGTCACTCTCGCAAGAGACTGGCCTTCCAATGACAAGAATATCTGGTTTCAAATCCCAGCAGACATAGCGCCGCTTTGAGGTGGGTTTTTTTCCTAAATGTTTTTCTACTTTCTCTCAATGCAAATTCAAGTAAACGTCCTAGAAAAAATGATATCATCTCTAGCTCATTAGTGTAACTAATACATATGCTTATAGCCCGAACAGGTATTCAGATGTGTTGACAAAAAACAACCGACCCCTTAAGTAGAGTTAAATAGTGGCGCACTTTTTACAAATAGATAACACCGTGGTTCTTAAACTATGGTTCGAGAACCACTGGGGGGCCGTGGCACATGGGACCACAGGAAAATGAATGGTATGACCCAATCGTATCTCCTATCTCAAATAATCTATTGTAGTTTGAGACTAGGATTTTTTAAATAAATAATTAATAATCATCTAACCTCAAATGATCTTCATTGAACTAACGTGTAAGGACTTCCCAGAAATTTATTTGAGACAAAATCATTTTGTCAATTTTTGAAAATTACCCTACGATAAAGTATTATTTATTAGAGGACTTCAATTCAAATCAAAACAACACCCAGAGGACATATAGAATTTTTTGGAGAGTTATGGGGCAGATAAAACGTAAAGCTGCATAATCTTTAGATATAAATTGATCAGTTACCATATTTTTTTATCTTTATTATAAAGTAAAAAGTGAAATAAATTAAGAGTATAACATTGACAGGCTGTCTCCGGTAAGTCACTTTACTTTGTTTCATAATTTGAATCCAATTTTCTTAGGAAGAACCAACATTCACATAAAAAATGACTATTTTAATAGAATTGTATTAATAGGATATATTATACGTGACAGACCATATGTCTTGACAGTAGATCTAGTATCGTTTCCATCTGTCCTCCTTTTGGAAATTCGAATGTAAAATTGACCCGTTTCGGTGGCCACATGTTCTAACGCGCTACTCTCACAATGAACTAGAATGCTGACAACAGGAATATCGAGGTTAGAATCTCGTCCAGGTATACTGAGGGTGGTTTTCTTCTAATTGGTTTTTCCACTTCCCTCCACGTCAATACGGGTACACTTCCTCCATATAATAACCTTTCTAATCCTTAAAGTCATTAACGTAATTATTATATAAGCGTATAACCCAAACGAGTATTAAGTCGTGGCGCTAAAAATAACTGTATAATGTGTAATACATTAAACAAATTTATATAAACATGCTGTATTTACTGCTTGATTAACAATTTTATTGGTAAATTTCCTGCTACGACAAGTGACAGGTGGGTAGTATTTTAAGTTGGGTAGGCCACTTGTGCATACAAAGCTTATTAGTAGTCTATTATTATTATTAGCACCGCGTCTTACTACCCGTTTGGGTTATACGCACAATAGTCTATTAATGGGCAAAGTTTAAGAAACACTAAAATAACATAATAGAGACAAAATGTTTTCAAATGTTTATTTTGGGCACTTGAAATCGTACATATTTCCTGAACTTTTCAACTTAACTTAGTAATAATATCAAGGTTCACAAAAGAAAGAGGAACTTATTCTAACTGGAGTTCATTACATGCTGGACGCACTAGAGATTGTTTTTCACATTACTGTTTCTATTCTCTCTTATAGGGGCCCTACGCGATCAGTCTTACTGTCAGTATGCATCAGTATTTACAGAGAGACAGTACACGGTATGTCTTCGTATCATTATTTTTATCAGTCTCAGCTCCTACACGCAACTTACAACAACATGGATAGTAAGTAAAAGTCGTGGGCAGTCTACAGTAGCCCCATGGCTTCTTTGGTGCTGACCGACAGCTCACAGCTGACTTCTGACAGTCAACGTTTAGGTATATACCTGAATTTTGACTGTCAGAAGTGACAGCTGCTAAATACATGTTTTTGCAGCTCATATGGTTTGACGTAGGGATACATAATTTGGTTTGGTAATTTTTCAAAGCCGTCAGCTGTGAGCTGTGAGCTGTCACTCATCACCAAAGAAGCCATGGGGCTACTGTATATTGCTACTGAGACTGAAGGAAATACTGACAAGCGTGCACAAATAGACAGTAATACTGTCAGTTTCTCCCACCACTTTCAAGACTGATGTGATCAGAAAATTCGGATCACATCAGTAATTTTTCTAAGTCCCTCCATCAGTCCATCAGTGCTGCCCCTACACGATCATTCAGACTTATCAGTATTCATTATTACTTTATTAATAACGACATTCTGACTGATCGTGTATTGCCCCTATTAAGAGAAATGTTTGTACATTTCATACATCAAACCATTTTCTTTTGGCCTAGATAATAATATATTACTTGTGATCCTGCTGGAACTAGAAAACAAGACTAATAAAATACTAATTATAGTATTCAGTGTGAATATATTATTATTATATCTCTTAGCTTGATGAAAAAAATTCACTTTTAACTTTAAAAAAAAAAGTCATTAAATAACACCATGTCTCTTTTAGATTGGAGTATTTAAAATTCGATTTATAAAAAACACAGTCAGTGTACGACTTACAAACTAAATTAACGAGTCTGGTAAAACTAATACTAAACTTCTCAAGACCAAGAGTTTTACTAAGTTATTAATTATCGATAGTAGTATGAGCCCTAGTAAAAATAATAAATCTATTTTTCGATCACACCAGGAATCGAATCCAGCTCAGCTGGAATTATAGAATGATGGACCTGTCAACATTCACTTAATTATGACTACAGGATTCTTGAAACTATGTATTCATCTTCTGTATAATTTTCCGGACCAAATAACCAATAAACTTTTTTTCTTTGTTTTTTTTTACAACCTTAAATAAGGTGTTTTAAATCGGATGAAAATCCGTTCAAGGTTAAAAGTGATTATTTATAAGAGGCACGAATAAAATATGTAAGCTATATTTTTTACCAAAGCCAATAGAAAATAGATAAGTGTCTAGCTGTGTAAAGGTTGAACATTTTTTCCAAAAAATGTTACAGAAATCTCATTTCACATCAAGTGATCGATGATTCATTAATTCAACATGACATCAGATGGGATTTTGGTTTCTACTCACTGAATAAATCTTTGGCGACACTTCGTCGTAGAAAGTTTGCACAAAAAAAGTGTGAAAATACCAGTTTTTTTTAAAACATTTATCTTGAGTGCACATCTTTCATTCATGGACTTGATTATTGAGTATGAATAACAAATCATGAGTTTTTATTCAGAAAAAAATAATGAAATGGAAACTTTGAACTTAGGTCTACTCGGATAGTAAAGTTTAAACTATTTAGCACCGCATCTTACTACCCGTTCGGGTTATACCCTTAAAAACTAATTATGCTAACGGATTAGGAATTGGGAAGGTTGAATTTAGAAGAAGTGAACCCGCACTTTTGTGGAGGGAAAGTGGAAAACCATTTATGAAAGCCACCCCTGGCTTATCCGAGCGAGATTCGAACCTCAATCTCCCCCTCATCAGCAGTCGATATATATATTTATATATATAGTTCAACACAAAACTAGCGAGTTAGCTAACTATGCCACCGAGGTGGGTGTAAAGTTTAATGACTCCCGTTGCGTAGTGTAAATTTAAACATGTTTTAGACGCTCTTTATAAGTTTAGGTGTGTAATTTCAGGGTGTTTTTTTAATAACCGCATCTTATTACCTGTTCAGGCTATACGCATATGTGACAATGACTCTAGTGGAGTAGGGATGAGGATGGAAATATTTTAGAGGTAATCTACCTGCATTTTTGTGGAAGATGAGTGATAAACCATTTAGAAAATATCACCCTCAGTAGAATTGACAGAGATTCGAACCCCTATCTTCCAGTAATCAGCAGGCCGGTCTAGCACGAGAGTGATGCCTTACACCAAGGGAAGGAAATCTGTTGTCATTCAAAGGCCGCATCGCATGACTCACCACAGATTCCTCGTACGTTATGTTCAGTAAATGATGCCAAAATACAATGTTGCGCAACCATAAATGGACAGAGAGGTAAATGAGAGGGGTTATTTATTTATTTTTTACATTATGGTTTAAAGCTATCAAGTTTTTATTTCAATTGATAAAAATACATGCCGTTTAAGAATATATAATTTAAAACGATGAAAATACATATATTCCATTCACGATAGGTTTTTACCTGGACGACAGTTCGAAAAATCATATGTTTAGGTTTTGGGTTGCCAACACTTGTAAAAGATCACAGTTTTGTTATAAATGTAAAGATCTTTAACTAACTGCTATATATTACATTTAAAATAACGTATACTCAAGTTTTCTCATAATATTTAATTTTTTTTAATAATGTATTTTTGTCCAACTCAAAACAATATTTTAAACATAATTAAAAGTACTTATTTTTCGTTTTGGAACGTTACTGATTTTGTGTAATATAGTGCATACATCAATACCTTTTAATACAGGCATCGTATTTACTTGGAAAAGAGAAAATTGTTGTCATTTTTTTGCATACAATACACGATTTTATGATTATTTTATCGTATTTTGAAATATTTAACTGAATAAAGTATTTTCATCAACTGCGTGTCCGCATCATTGTATAAAACTTGTTTACCGTTATGTTCAGTCATATGGTTTAAATTCGTCAGTCGCCATTTTGAGGCTATGTTCGTTTGAAGTTTTTGTGAAAGTGGTGTTAATATTATTTTAAGTGGAATAAAACTATAAATAAACTTTGTGTCCGACCTCAAATAAATATATAAATAATATTGGCCTAAATTACTGTGGTTAACTATCACATTAATATATTACCATCTGTTTTCAATACAATCATCCAAAGTGATAGATGTCAGCTGTTGGCGTAGTGATATATTAGGTATTACTTCTAGTAACATTTCGAGCTGTCATTCAGGTAAACTTAGCTCGTGAATGTCTTATACGTGACCAAATATGTGAAAAGGCCGCATCTAACGAATACCTCAAAAGGCCACATGTGAAGTTAAAGGTGCCACCCTAGTAAGTGAGAAACTGCTGCGCAGACTTCCCCCTCTAACGCGATATTTAATTCTACGATGTGTTATTTCGAAAATGGCTCACGACAAAATAAGACTGAAAGATTCCAACGGGGTTCTTTTTCCTTAACAACCCTATACGAGATTTTTTGAATTAATTTATAAGCATATATTTGCATATATTTTTATATTATGAGAATAGTTGTGATGAAAAAAGGTTCTATATTTTGCATTTCTCTAACAAATACAGTTTTTTTTGATAGGATCACAAAAGAAAATCTTATAATAGTTAGCTCATCTCGTTTCCTTTAAATATGATGTTTAGTAGTTATTTCCCCCCCCTCCCCCTTTATTGACAAGATAACGGGTGGCTGTAAGTGAAAAGCGAAGGAAGTATAAGATTAGACCGAATAGAAAAGTAGTTCCAGATAACGACACAGAGAACCTTGTTTTAATCCGTGTGGTCTGAGAGCAATGGATAGTTTCTCGCTGACCGAGGCGGCCGCCTTATGGCCGCAAGTTACCCATCCCACGCTTAGACCATTATGGTTGATAAAAATAACCAAGTTATTTCAGTTATAATAATAAATAGAAAGTAAAATTTTATTTTTTTTCTAAGAAAAGCCATGTTTACTGGAAACTACATTTGCTATCCGCACGTGGACTAAACGTCAAGATCGTCCAGCCTAATTTGCTAGGGACGAGGAGCTCTGGGTTCAAATCCCCCATGGGGTTACTTTGGGAGTTTATTTATTCCTAAATTACTTTCCTAAATTATTTATCACTATTCCACCACGCAAATGGGGGTACATCTACTTTTTTTTTACTTCATCATTCTTACATCATTCTTGTATTATTATTATTATTATTATTATTATTATTATTAGCACCGCGTCTTACTACCCGTTCGGGTTATACGCACTTACGCTAATGTGTAATGGTAGGGTGATTGTGAGATGAAATGGAGGACCTACAGTTTAACGTGGAATCCGAACCACGGTGGAGGCCTGGCATTCCCCACATTCACAAGATGTCTTGTCAGAGGTGAAGGAAGGGTTTGGTAATCAGATAAATCTGTGCCGGGACCGAGGATTGAACCCCAGCCGCCAGCATAGAAGTCTGACACTTTACCCCTAGACCGCCAGGTCACCATCATTGTTGTAATAAAATACGGACATCCCAGAAGAATAGTAAGATGCGGTGCAAACAAATTGTTTTGTTTATCTAGTCATAGACCTCCAGGTTTGGGTTGAGGCTATTATTTTTGTTTCATTTGTTTCAATGTAATTTAAAAATATACATTTGTTTATTTTATTATTAACTAGCAATCCCGCACGGAGTTTCCCGTGACCCACTGTGGTATAAGAAAGATATAAGCCCCTCCCCGCGAAAATGGTTTAGTATTACGGTCGAATTTGTACACATTTTTTCCCCCGAAAAGTATGCGGAATATTTTTTATCGCAGTTACCTCAGAAACGTAAGTCTAAACCAGATTAACAATATGTTCTTAAAAAAATTGTTAAAAATAGCCTAATTAAAAATTTAAAAATCCGGCTTCGATGTGCGTTCGGACCCCCTTGCACCCACCTATGTTATAAATTTCAGATTTCAGATCAGTCGTAGATTTGGCTGGGCATCGCAAACAAACAAACGCTTCATTTTATTATTATAGATGGTGATAAATTTAAAGGATTTATTGTAACGTGACGAATATTAGTTTAAATAGAAAACTAAGATTCAGATCTTGTACGAAGGGCATTCTTATGGTTTTATTCATTTTTAAATGAAATAATTTAAAAAATTGAATCAATCCTTTTATAAAATAAAATAAAATAATTAATAACAATAGACTACTTAACTTTAGCGGAAGAGATTTTACTGTTATTTTAAAACCTATATTATTTATTTAATTCATATTAATATCATTCAAACAGGCATATCAATTTTTATTGAGCTAATTATATTCCACAGTTAACCCAAGACCCAGATAGTTTTATTGTTTGAACTCACGCTAATTTATGGTTTTACAATAAATGTGGATTCACACATTCACCGAAAAACTAGCGCAAAGCATAAACGTAGTCTCGTGACGAGCTCTAATCCAATCATAGGATTTCCGCATTATCACTGTGAGCGGTTCCGCTAAAATTCAACTCATCCACTCTGCCTGAGGTGTTCGGTACGGCAGAGCCAATCAAATATCAAAACCAACCATCAATAATCAGTGCGCATGCGCTGTAGAGCTAGAAGCTAGCAGACAGATTCGTTGGTCGTTGGGAGGATATTTGAAATAACCCGTTAATACAAATCGTGTGTATCAATTTATTGAATTGTGCCACGACACAGCGTTATAGTTTGAAAACCTACATCGAGAGAATGATGTTAATATATTTATATCCACTATAAAATAAAATATGTTGCTAATCATCTGTTTTAAGTTTGAGTTGCAATGCATCATGGGTCAACATACAACGTGTGAGTTGCTGCGTTACTCAAGCAGATTCTGTTCTTTATTTTCAGCGAACTTATGACTCAAGCTTAACACAGACGTGGGCCAAGTGACATCTATTATGTTCAAAGTGTGTTTTTGTTTGCGTGCTTTCGTGCAATTTTGCAAGTAGAATGTTCCTGACGAGGTTTGGTGCAGTCGTGGTCAATTTTCTGTGTGATTTCTTGACTGCTGTCGACAACATTTCTATCACAAGTTGTGACAGTGAGGGAACGCTAGTCTGACCAACTTGGAATATTTATCAGTACCGCGTCTTACTACCCGATAATGTTATACGCTTACGTACTAAGTACGAATATGGTTTTAGGCACGAGGAAGGTTATATGTATAGGAAGTGTACCCACACTTGCTTGGAGGGATAGTGGGGAACCATTTGGGAAAACCTATCCTCAATATACCTGAACGAGATTCGAACCTTGATTTCCCCGTCATCGGTAGTCTAGTCCACTGTGAGAGTAGCACCTTAGACCATGCAGCCACTGAAGTGGGTAACTTGGAATAAAGCTTGTAACCTGAACGGGTAGTAAGATGTGATGTTAAAACAACTTGGAATGTATTTGTAGAGTTTCATTTAAATATAAAAGAGCTTTATATTGTGTTTTTTAAATAAGGCTTTTACATTTTTAACTACTCTCCAAAGCTGTGTTGCTTTAGTATAGAGAGGTCAACCGTTTGTCTGAAAACATAATAATCATCACTATAAGGAAAAATCAAATAAATATTTTATACTAGTGAGAATAATAAAAAAAAACACAACTAGGCTATCTTTGGACTTAAGATTGTAATACATTCCGAAATTTCTCTTTAGATTTGAAGTTTATATTTTTTCTTTAACTATAAAAATGCGATGAATGTAGTGTAACCACACCAAATACCCCAATAAATCTTAAATATTTGAAACTTCTAAGTGTAAGTGGGTGAAATGGGGGATTTAAAAACGTCTAAAATCCATATAAAAAAACTTCTTCTTAATGTGATATAAGATTTAAATTTGTCAAACAGGTATAAAGGCAACACCTAGAGCTTGTTTGTCATTTCTGAATGTTTGTTTGTTTGTTATGTCTAACTACCAAATGCAGATGTCTGAAATTTTAAAATTTACTAGCTCCTGTACATAAACATGTACAGCCCGAAGCCCTAATTTTAAAATTTGGATTATATATTTTAATGAACGCCAGATATTTAAGCTGGCTTATTATATTTGTAGCATACTTCTGTGCATTTTATTCGAATATATATATATATTTATCAATTCAATTCTATATTATTTAACGCTATTAAGTTTTTGTGGCATTGTGAACCCTAAAAAGTAATATAAACCCTGAATGTCATAGGAAGCTCAACTTTTGACCACCAAATTTGATTGAAAGTCACTAAAATTTAGCATTGTAAAAATATGTTTTATTTGATTTATTACTAAAGATATTATCACATTTTCCAACAATAATTTCTCATTTATTACCATATAATTCATCTTTATATTAGGATTAATCAAATGGTCTAAGAGTATATATACTCAATTGTAATATATTTATTTACTCCATTGTGACAACATGATCTTCTAGTTGCTAACAAACTGGCTTCCTATTAAGACCAGGCTGTACCTATGTTTCTTTATCTTTACTTGCCATACTCTGCGACTTAATCCGTAAACCTAGCTCTATGAGATCAGACATTATATGATATTTTTGTAACGTGATTCGAAGAGTAAATTTGATCTAGTATTAAGATAATGGTAACCGGCTTTGTGGTATAATGGTCAGAGTCCCTTGTTTCGGACCTAGACGTCCTGAGTTCGATTCCTTACTTACTCTGAGGGATTTTTCTTGAAAGGTAAGTAATTCCCATGGTAACCAGGGTTTGGTTAATTAGGTTTAAGGTAGGTTAATAACTTCATTGGTTCTACCCCATCATACTCACTATCATCATCGCCTCATTTTATCGGGGCATGGAAAGAGCCTCCATGGAAAGGCTGTACGATCAGTACATTCAGTTGTCTCTTGGTCAAAGGTACATTAGTACTGACTAATATTGCGCACACTGGGCTACAGATAGATGTATCAGAGATACACCATTTTTATTATGTGACTGGTACATGCGCTTTATATATAATACTATTTATTACTATTTTTTGATAATTAGCGTGCATATGGGGTGGGTGGCGGTGGCTGATTATATCAACACAGGACATACAAATGGACTAATTCACCATGTTGAACGGGAAATACTCAATTTCACCAATACTATTTTTTTTTACTACATCGTAAATCGAACCCGGATCCTTAGTCTACTCTAAGACAGGACTAAGGTGTTAGGTTTACTTTCAGTACTCTTTTATCGTAGATATGTAAAAGACTTCGTTCTGGAAAGGTAAAAGTGGAATTGTAACAAACCAATCGTAATATTGATGTCAATTGAAGATCTACTGCATACTGTTAACATCAAGTTTCTGAGTAGCCACGGTCAGATTTCCAGAGGACAGGCCCTATCTATCTAACAGATAGTATATCTACCTTCATATTCACATACGTCAGTTCATATTAAGAGCAGCTCCACACCTACCTATACTAGAGATTATTAATACCTATAAAGTAACACTACATAAAAAAGAATAAAATTTGAGAAACAATAAATTTAAATTTATTGGATTATAGAAGTATGTTTATATTTTAACTATCTATACAAAAATATATATATCTTGTTTCTAAAGTCTTATTTTTATCTCTTGTAAACATTCCATATTTGAATTTGATTTTTTTAGAATATGTTCTAGGATGTTATACTAATAAATAAGTATAATATTATCAACCATAATAATAAATATAATTATTATTGTGGGTGCAAAATGACCCTTCCTATGAAAATTGGACTGTATATGTGCTCACTTTTCACTTAGTGCATTCTTGCCGATGTGGGTAAATAAAGTAAACTCAACTGCTCCAATTTCTCTTGCAACCCACAAAAAATTGTATATTTTCTCAAAGAAGAATCTTATATCTATAGTTTTATATAATTTTGGTGTCAAAAAATATTGGAGAAGTTTCCATGTACAGTTTTGGTTTGGTCTGAATACATGTACTTAAATATACACACTGCAGGTCGCAAATCGCAACGAATTGACCCGAATATATTTTAATTTGCTTAGTCTAATATCAGAATATAACTCTATTGAAACTTATTGATGATATTATAAACTGTTATAAACACCCGCCTCGGTGGCGTAGTTGGCTAACGCTCTTGTCGTGGTAATCTCGACTGCTGAAGAAGGGGAGATCGAGGTTCGAATCTCGGTCGGGTGAACTGGGGTTGGTTTTTACTAAATGTTTTTCCATTCTCCCTCCACGCAAATGCGGGTTCACTTCCTCTAATTCAAACTTCCCAATTCCTAATCCATTAGAGTAATTAGTACTTAAAGCGTATAACCCGAACGGTTAGTAAGACGTGGTGCTAATTATTATTATTATAAACAATTATTTAATCAAACATTTATAGATACTTTTCTTCATTTTTATCATATAATAGCTATACTTTTTTTACAAAAGGATTTTCTTAACTTTTTATATAGACTACAAATAATCATTCTAAAGATATTATTTGTTTACATTTTATTTTGTGTATAGATTTTTTTAAATGTTATTTCTCTTCAAATTATAAATTTCATTCATAAAATTTAGAATTAAATGAGTTACACTTTTTGAGTCTGAATAATATACTACCTAGATTATTTTTTGTTTTCTTACCAATCAGTTCTAAAAAGAATCTTAATTATCATTAAATTACAAATTCTACGTACAAATTGTTTTACATCAAAATAATGTTTTGTTTAATTATATTTATTCTACATAATAGAGCTTTTTCGTAAATTGTAGTTATACACACACACACACACACGTGTATATGCACTTTTATTTTTACGAACTATTTATGCGTGCACTTACACTATCGTAGATACTCATTAAACCGATAAAGTATATTATCTGAGATAACTTATAAAACAAGAGGAGGAAGTCTTATTATTATTATTAGTATTATTATTAGCACCGGGTCTTACTACCCGTTCGGGTTATACGCACTTACGCTAATGTGTAATGGTAGGGTGATTGTGAGACGAAATCGAGGACCTACAGTTTAACGTGGAATCCGAACCACGGTGGAGGCCTGGCATTCCCCACATTCACAGGTTGTTATTAATACATGTCTTTTCAGAAGTGAAGGAAGGGTTTGGCAATCAGATAAATCTGTGCCGGGACCAAGGATTGAAAGTGTTATTAGAACAACACAATCGTATATAAATTCTTAAATAGTAATGTATAGCTAATTACAAAATTACTTAAAGATATTTTATCTTTAAGCTCGTTAAAAACAAAAATATTTTCTAGACAATCATATGAAACACTCCTCAGACCTTAATTATGAATATATTTGTTAAAAATTTAAAAAACATTAAAGGCTATTTAAAATTTATCTTGAAGTACTGTTATAGATTTGTTAATATGTGACAACAATTACAATTAAGGGTCCCGCTTCAGTGGCCAAATAGTCTAAAGCGTCACTCTCGTGTTAGACTAGCTTGTTGATAGCGGGTAGAATGAGGTTAGAGCTCCTGGTAGGTCTACTGAGGTTGGGCTTTTTTCCACATAGTTTTCCATTCTCCTTCCAATCAATTGCAAGTAGATTACCTCTAAAATACTTCCATTCCCATAATACCCCATTATAGTAACTATCATATTAGCGTATAGCCTGAATAAGTAGTAAGACGCGTTGATAACAAAGTATATATTAATAATAAAGCTTTTTTTTAACTTAAAAAAATTGCTCTTAAATCAAAATCATAATTTTACCTCAAAGTCTGACTATATAACTTTAACCACCCTGTTTGAAGGAGCGAGATGCATAAAATCGTTTTGGCTGTATCCTCGGTTACAAACAGAATAATAAAAAACATTTTTTTGAGTTAGGGAGAACATAAAACGTCAAACATCATCATAATATTATATGAAATTGAAAAATTTTCATGAGTTGGACCTACAATACTTTCTCTGTGATAAGCCATGCAATTTTTTATTTTTTTTTTCTAAAAATAGGATGTTAGCTCACATTAGTAGAACTTCCCTTGCACCCCTCACCCCTCGGAGTACTCTGTGGGGATCGATCCTCATCCTTTCGGTCCAAAGTAGTCCATCCTATTGTAAACACTCGCTGGTACAATACAGGCAGAAATAATATTTGCTTAGAACTATCAAAATACTTTCCTGTCCAGGGTGTCGCCAGTTCACATTAGCATCAACAGTCCCACCTCGCTGGCCGCATGGTCTAAGGCACTACACTAGACTGTCGATGATGGGGAAATCGAGGTTCAAATCTCGGTCGGGTGTATTGAAAGTATTTTTTGATTGGTTTTCTACTTTCCCTCCATTAAAATGCTGGTACACTTCTTCTAAACAAATCATTCCTAATACCTAAAATCATTAGCGCAATTAGTACATAATTATATTACCTGAAACGCTGTGCTAAAAAAAAACCCGGAAAATTCTGGTGCAGGGGTTGGAATACTTTTTTGGACTCTGATAGACTTAAAGAATGTTCTGGTTAGGGGTTGGTATCCCTTTTGGACCCTGATAGACTAAGAGAATGTTCTGGTTAGGGGTTGGTATCCCTTTTGGACCCTGATAGACTTAAAGAATGTTCTGGTTCGGGGTTGATATCCTTTTTGGACTCTGATAGACTTAGAGAATATTCTGTTGCAGGGGTTGGTATTATTTTTTGGCCCTGATAGATTTATAAACTTACTAAGGTCCCACGATCAACTATCGATTGACATCCTCTTGGTTTAGTGACCAGCACCCCTGGATACTGATATAAAGGGCCCAGCTTCGATTCCTGGTGCTAACATGAGTATATTTCTCGAAAGAAGACCTTCCATAGGTCTGGTTGGTTAAAGTTAAGTTAGATTTACGATTCCCACTGGCTCCACACCTTCATAATCACTACCATCAAATCATTCCACAGTGGTATGACGTGTGGACAACCTCCAATTATGTACCCTGGGCAACCTTCTGTTCTCACATAAAGGCTCAAAAGTATGCATACACGGTGACCGAACTAAATACTGCATCTCTCAGGTCAAATATGTCACACTCTAAAGAAAAGAAAAAAATCTAACTTTGCTTTTTTCATCCATACATCTTAAGTTTAGTCCTTAAAATCAACCTTCCTCAAAATATTTAAATAAAAAAATCTTAAATAACGTGTATATTTCCATATTTAACTATCTGAAAAAATGTTTTACCATTATTGATTAGAAGTTATCAAGGTTATATTGGTCACACTCAAATATTATTGGGAAGTGCTTGATAAATTTTCGAGTTTATATTATTATTATTGTTATTATTAGCACCGCGTTTTACTACCCGTTCGGGTTGTACGCACTTACGCTAATGTGTAATGGTAGGGTGATTGTGAGATGAAATGGAGGACCTACAGTTTAACGTGGGATCCGAACCACGGTGGAGGCCTGGCATTCCCCACATTCACAAGATGTCTTGTCAGAGGTGAAGGAAGGGTTTGGTAATCAGATAAATCTGTGCC
>CABEEJ010002098.1:45069-63775 GCA_901482245.1 Timema douglasi
CACACACACACACACATCCACGCACGCACGCACGCGAGCGCACATACATACACGAAGCTGTTGAAACAAATGGCCCAGTTAGGACTAAACCATTTAAAAAGGAGCTTATTCTGATTCACACTAGTTAATTTAAATTAGGCCAATCGATTCAGTAATAGTAACCAGGAGGTCCTGTATTTTGATGATATGTCCTTTTTTATTATCTTTTTTACATCCCAGACCATGTTCATATGCATATGATACGGGTAAAGTCTTAGCATGGATTAAGAGATAAAGTCGATATTGTCCAGATCATGTTAAAATTATCCTAAATACGTGGATAATGTTAAATGAGAGGTGATTAAATAATGTATTTCGAAGTTTATCTGGTTAGTATCGATATTATCCACCAGCACTTGAATAATGTAAATATTTTAGGGTTGAGGTTAGGTTAGACTAGGTTAGGTTATATTAGGTGTTTTTTGGCTATGTTTGTTTAGTTTAGGTTAGTGAGGGGGGGGGAAAGAATCAAAATGAGGTGTTTTGAGTGTTTTTGCATTGATATGATTTTATTTCAGAGATCAAATTTACATTATAAAATATTATCAGTATTTACACGTGCTTAGTTTTACAAATAGTATTCAACGCTATCCATGTCTTGCTGGCTAATGTCGGGATTATCCGGATGAGGTCGAAAATAGGATAAGTTTCTTTCTATTTCTGACTCTATACGCTGCACCTGGCTAATTCCGACATCTCCTGGCTAATCTCGACATTATCTAGATGTCGCATACTACCCGTAACATAAACTATATGCACAGTCCACTTTTCATAGGAATAGCAGTTAAGAAGAAAAAAAATTGGGGAGAGGGGGGGGTCAACGGTTGTTAACATTTTATTATATTATTGGTGGCATTTTATAGGTGATAACATCTATCATTAGTGTCATCTACAAACCATATGACTTTGAGTATGAATACGTGAATGTAGATTTAATAGAATTTCTATCTGTCTCTCTATGAAAATTAGATTGTATCTATTATTAGCACAAGGTCTTTCTATTCGTTAGAGTTATACGCCTAAGTACTGATTACGCTCGGCCCTTCAGTTGATTAGTGCTGCCTGCACCATCTGGTATAAATCCCATGTACTAGAGGAGTTTAGGAAGTTCGATGGTTCCCTGTCGCCTTCTACAATGAATTTCTATGAATGAGCGGGAAGGGGCCAATCAAGTTTGCCGAGAAAAGGTATTTTCGCATAACCTCCAGGGTTCTTTTACATACCACAGGTGACCTGGTGGTCGAGGGGTAAGGTGTTGGACTTCTGTGCTGGCGGCCGGGGTTCAATCCTCGGTCCCGGCACAGATTTATATGATTACCAAACCCTTCCTTCACCTCTGGCAAGACATCTTGTGAATGTGATGAGTGCCAAGCCTCCACGGTGGTTCGGATTCCACGTTAAACTGTAGGTCCTCCATTTCATCTCACAATCACCCTACCATTACACATTAGCGTAAGTGCGTATAACCTGAACGGGTAGTAAGACGCGGTGCTAATAATAATAATAATAATAATAATGTATATTTAGAGGCAATTTTAGTATGTTTAACTTTTTTTTAGCATTTCTAGATCATTTTAATGGGAGTCTTAAAGTTTTTAAAGTACAGTATCTGATAATAATTCAATATAATAACCCTCAACAATGATCACACGGTCTAAATGCCAAGTTCACTAAGTCTGGTTTTAAGGTGATGAGGGATCATGACTCGAATCCCTCCATGTGTGGGACTACTGAGAGTGTTTTTTAACGTAGTTTTTTTCCACTCTCTCTCTCCACATAGTTTTTATTTACTCTAAAATTCTACCTTCCTCATACACACACAATTAGTGTAGATAATGTAAATGCGTAACTTTAACGGGTAATGAGATGCGATGAAAAAAAACAATATGTAAGATTTTTTGTGCTCCTACATATATATAGCGCCACGTCTCAATAACCGTATAGGTTAGACGATTATATACTAATTACTCTAATGTATTTAGGATGTGGAATGTTGAATTAAGAGGAAATGCACACGAATTTGCGTGAAGGTAGAGTTTAAAACCATTTCTGAAACACTTCTATCAATGAACCCAACCGGGATTGAACCTAGATCTCCCAGTCATCGGTTATCTACATATTAACGATGATTAGGTAATGATGAGGAAGGAATAGCTTTGAGGAAATGCACCATGCATTGATGTAAAATAGAATGGATAAAAAATCAAGAAATAGAAAATCAGTACACCCAGCCAAGCGTCTAACCCAGAACTCCCTGTTACCAGACCGAATGAGTAGACATGACTGAAATTCTAGCCCAGAACTCCCTGTTATCATATCAAATGAGTACACCCGACCAAGATTCTAACCCAGAACTCCCTGTTACCAGACAAAAAGAGCACACCCAACCGAGATTCTAACCCAGAACTCTCTGTTACCAGAACAAATGAGTTGTCAGGACCGAGATTCTAACCCAGAACTCTCTGTTACCAGACCAAATGAGTTGTCAGGACCGATATTCTAACCCGTAGCTCCCTGTTACCAGACCAAATGAGTACATCCGACCGAGATTACAACCCAGAACTCCCTGTTATCAGACAAAAAGAGCACACCCAACCAAGATTCTAACCCAGAACTCTCTTGTATCAGACAAAAAGAGCACACCCAACCGAGATTCCAACCCAGAACTCCCTGTTATCAGACCAAATGAATAGACAGGACCGATATTCTAACCCAGAACTCTCTGTTACCAGACTAAATGATTAGACAGGACCAAGATTCTAACCCAGAACTCTCTGTTACCAGACAAAAAGAGCACACCAAACCGAGATTCTAACCCAGAACTCTCTGTTACCAGACCAAATGAATAGACAGGACCGATATTCTAACCCAGAACTCCCTGTTATCATACCAAATGAATAGACAGGACCGATATTCTAACCCAAGAACTCCCTGTTATCATACCAAATGAATAGACAGGACCGATATTCTAATCCAGAACTCCCTGTTATCATACCAAATGAATAGACAGGACCGATATTCTAACCCAGAACTCTCTGTTACCAGACTAAATGAGTAGACAGGACCAAGATTCTAACCCAGAACTCTCTGTTACCAGACAAAAAGAGCACACCCAACCGAGATTCTAACCCAGAACTCTCTGTTACCAGAACAAAAAGAGTACACCCAACCAAGATTCTAACCCAGAACTTTCTGTTACCAGACAAAAAGAGCACACCCAGCCGAGATTCTAACCCAGAACTCTCTGTTACCAGACAAAAAGAGCACACCCAACCGAGAATTCTAACCCAGAACTCCCTGTTACCAGACCAAATCCGGTTGATAGCTGAGTCTGAGTAGCCATCAATGTGGGTAGGCAGAATTTTAAAATTCAAAAACTTTTTTTTATTTGGGATGGGGGATGAGAAAATTCTTCAGAATATCGAGATACACCAGAACGAGTTTCGAACTCTGGGCTCCCTATCAAAAACAAACCAGACAAAACGGACACCTAACCCTTTGCATGTGAGCTACAGCTATGTTTGGTTACATGAGATAAAATACTCACGAGTAACAAAATAGAAAAAAACTCCTTTTGTGTCTCGAGATAAATTAATTTGATTAGTACCCGCTTCGGGAGCAGCGTGGTCTAAGCCAAGACGTTACTCTCGCAACAGACTAGACTGCCTATGATGGGGATATCAGGGTTCAAATCCTGATCAGGTGTACGAGGGAGGATTTTTCCTAAATGATTTTCCACTCGCCTTCCATGCGAATGTAGGTACACATACTCTAAATGCAACCTTTTTCATCCATAATACATTAGTGTGATTAGTACACAAGCACATAATCCAAACGGGTAGTAAGACGTGGTGCTAACAAAAATGATTATTTTTGTCTTCTTCTTCCTCCATAAATATCACTTTGATTAAATGATCCACTATAAAACTAAGCCAGAGCCAAATCAATCTAATTTTATTTTAAATCAAAATGAGTGAATTTAGGATCTAACTTTGATTCCATTCGACTGGGTGAGAGTTGTCCCTTAGTCCACGGGACCATCACTGAAGATTCTTTTTTATTTTTTATCGAGTGGTACATTTGACCGATAGGGACATGACATCCACGTTCGGTTGCCTTATGGGTAGACTATTATCCGCTCTGTTGTCACAGGCCGTTGCCCAGGGTTCACCATAGGAGGTTTTCTACACGTCGTACCCAAAATGAGATGATGTGATGATAGTTATTATAATGTCGTGGAGCTGGTATGATTATCAACCTAACTTAAGACTAACTAGTATTATTAGCACCGCGTCTTACTACCCGTTCGGTGTATACGCACTTACGCTAATGTGTAATGGTAGGGTGATTGTGAGTTGAAATGAAGGACCTACAGTTTAACGTGGAATCCGAACCACGGTGGAGGCCTGGCATTCCTCACATTCACGAGATGTCTTGTCAGAGGTGAAGGAAGGGTTTGGTAATCAGATAAATCTTTGCCGGGACCGAGGATTGAACTCCGGCCGCCAGCATAGAAGTCTGACACCTTACCCCTAGACCACCAGGTCACCTAAGACTAACTAACCAAACCCTGGCGACTGTTGGGATCATTTCCCTAAAGATAAACAAAATTACCAAATGTACCTGCCGAGAACCGAACCCGGGAGCACTAGGCACGAAGCCAGGTGCACTGAACACTACAGCACGAGGCTAAATATCGTTAAAATTGTCTGTGGACAAAGTTGCAACACCATCCCTGAAAACGGCGCCATAGTTTGTTCTTGCTTGAAGCAAGTTGAGAACATTGAAAACATTCTGGAAATCATTATTGAGTGACATTGAAACGCTCATTGAGGAAATGTCTTTCAGCCTTCCAGGAATTAATTAAGAATCTAAGGAATGATACAGAGAAGACATTTTCTTCTCGCAAAAATGTTACCAGAGCTCGAATGTCAAGTGAGATTGAGGTCAAAGCAATGAGTGATATGTTAAATTATTCTGCCCTTTTGAACTTAAAAAACCCAGTTTTTATAGAGGGGTCCTACATAAAATATAAACTTTTTTTGCGCACAACATTTATCTACTTATTCTTAAGTCAACTAACCGAAAGTTGGTTTGATGTGATTTTTATCCACTCTCAGTTGGGCATGCAATCATAACAATATCAAAGAATTCGTTTTCCTAACATAAATAAGCAAATAAAATACCAAATAATCGTTTTGATTGTTTCTCAACACGCTTGATATAGCTAGAAAACTTACTAGTCTTCACCTAAATCTTACGTAACGTAAATGTTATACCCATGAACAACTCTTACGTTAAGTCAACGTTAAGGTAATTGCATCATAATGGCTTATATTTAAAAACACTAGGAGAAGCTTTACGTTACGTGAACGTTGACCGTGGTCCCGTCATTAATACTGGCATATATTTATTTTAGCACCGCGTCTTACTACTCGTTCGGGTTATACGCTTTAAGTACTAATTATTCTAATGGATTAGGAATCGGGAAGGTTGAATTAGAGGAAGTGAACCCGCATTTTCGTGGAGGGAGAGTGGAAAACCAATAGCTAAATGAAGCACAGAGCTTACTGTTCCAAACTACTTGTTTTCCCTCAACCTTAAGAGTTATGCTACGGAATATCACGGACAGTACATTATAAAACTTAAATGTCGATTAAAAATACGAATGATCGCAAAAAACTAATTAATTTACAAATTAGCAAAACCATAAACTAAAATAAATGGTAGGCCTACGGCACACCATACAAACTTTCTCGCTACTCTACCTAAAAATGGAGATATTTACCTTCAACTTGTAAGATAAGTGAAACTAAATAATATACATTGCTATATTAAAATGAAATTAGCATCACATTCCACAAAAAGAGCATAAATTAAATAATCCACACCGTTACAGATACATTGAGAAAAGAGGAACATCTCGGTACACCAAAGATAACAACCAACTCCTCCAGTTATCAGACCTCCATTTAAAAAATACATTCGCTTATAATTTGGAAACCATTGGGCTTATAAATATTACATTTAAAATATTTAATGGATATTCAACTTTTCATGATAAGATCCTTCTAATCTCAAATAGTTAACGGATATATCATCAAAATTAGAAATTTACGCCCATGAAAAGTAACCTAAAATTAATTTTAATACGAAAATGGTATAAATCATTTTGTTTGGGATGTTAAAAAGTGCCTAGATACGAATTAGAACCAAATTCGTTCGAGCCGAATTAAAGAAAATATTTTTTTTTTTTTGTCTTCTATTTGTCGTTACTTAAAATACCCTTAATTTTAGGGTTTGATATTATTTCTAAATATTAATCTGGGTAACATTATGAAAACTCTATAAAATAGTTTCAGTTTGAGGCTGAGATACAAAACAAACATTCACACGTTAACGCGATGAATACTTGTTCGGTCTAAGGAGGATATGAAACATGGACCTAACTCACATCCATTACTGTTTCCAGTCTGTGGCCTTAGTCAGTTTTTTTTTATTCGAGCCATATAGTTTCCACTACCGGCTGGTTAGGCCTGTCGTAGCTTCATATGCCTTATAATTTAACTTAATACTAGGACAGGCACAACATACAGTCCCCAGCTGTCAATTTTTCAATGTGAAAGGTTAAATCCATATTAGGAAACATATACATTCATCAAAATATTGAATTCGATCTTTACTGACGATCATAATATTACAAAACCAGTAAACCCTTGCAAAACTTTAGCACATTCAACCTTCTCCCCCTCCCCCTCTTCTCCTAAAAAAAAAAAAAGGATTTCATCTTTTGTTGGGTTGTTGAAATCAACAATTAAATACTCAGCGAAGTGCATACACAAAATAGAAAAGGGGAGTTTATTTTCGGAAATTGATACAAAAATATTGTTAGATTTTTCTTTTACTTTAAATTTTAAATAAACAATGTGCTTTAACGTAAACTGAGTATGCTATGTCAGAGGTTGGTAAAAAAAAAATCCTACCCACTGATACCTTATTCATCGCTGTAGGCTTTGTATTTGTTGAGAAAAAGGGATGTTGACAACAGAAATAATATATAGGATAATTATATTCAATGTTTATTTCAAGTGTTTTTTTATGGCTAAGGCTGAACTTTCAAAGGTGGTTAGTATAAAAGAGAATAAATAAGTTTGTGATATACAGGGATATTCTAAAAACAAATTAATATGAAAAATGTTCATTAGTCAAAATCCTTCAATGGTTTTATTTATTATGCCAATTTTATTATTAAATGTTTGCGCTACATGTCTTACTGCTCATTTGGAATATCCATAACGTAATATGATCTTAAGACGCCAAATAATGATGCTAAAATACAGAAGAAGTTTATTTTTATTATTATTTGTTTCTTGTAGAGAATTCAAGCTAAGTACTCAAATTAATTAACTAATTCAAATAAAGGTACGATTACAATAACTAAACTAAAACTAATCACGAATTAATATAATATTATTTATTTTAAAATACATTAAAATTCGTACCGTTTACCAAGCGCTGTGGAGCGTTGGACTAATATTGTTCAATGTAACCGATAATTACATGGCTGGGACTCGAATCCTGACAGGATTAATTGGGAAGGTGGTATTTTACATGGGATTGATTACTAGTTTTTTATTCTCTCCTCATGCAATCTAATGAGCACTTTCTCTAGATTACCTTTCTTATCCTTAACCCTTAAATTAGTTAGCTAAAAGTATTGCTGTTAAATGTACAAATAAAATCACATTAGTATTATAAATTAGTTTGCTAATGAATTTAAAAAAACATTCATAATTGCAGCTATTTAATAAAACTAAAAATCTCACTAATAGAATACATTAAATAATTTTTTTCTCTCGGCTAAAAAAGAGGTAAAAAAATTCTCCATTTTAAATTGACTAGAATTTAGGCAAAGAAAATATGAAGGGTACAAAATAAAATGAATCAAGATAAAAATAGACAGAATCTAAAAATTAAAAAAGAGTACATAAAGTCAAGATAGAGTGTACCAGAAATAAATACGAGGGGAAAAGAAAATACTGTTTGAAAGGAGCAAAGAAAGATGTTCTTTATATAAAAAGAGTCCCCTCCCCCCTTTCAGTTGTGATGACTAGTTGGTAGACATGTCTTCTTTTATATCCTTAGTCTTCTTTATGCTGATTCTTGTTTGGTGGGCGGAAGGGGGTGAAAGAATCCAGCCTGCTTCCTTAGAACGTCATAAAATTTTGTGATCATCGAAGCATGACTGCGCTCTTTTGGAAGTCAAAATCAGTCTCTCTAGTTTCTACTTCCCCCGCTCCCTTCCCCATCGCCACCTACCGTCATATCTTCACGTTTATGTTTTTTCAAACTAACGTACCGTAATTAAGTTCCAGGCCTAGCAGCCAACTTCAATACTTTCATTTCAATCCCTGGGACTTCCTTTCTTCACCTATTCTCCACTGCCTCTGTTTGATGAGCCCGACAAAGGTTATTCCCCGAGCTAATGTTTGATAAAGGAATATTTCCCTTATTTGTTCTTTTTATATTTCAAAAATATGAAAATGACTAATAAAATAAGTCAAATACATTACGTAAAAATGTAGAAAGATAATCATTTTTAGAATACAGTGTGTTGATGATTTTTTATTATATCCTATTTACTCTTAGACTTAGTTCATAAATGACCAAACAACCAGAGCTTATTATGCAGAGTGTATATTAATTGATGTCAAATATTCTAAGTGCGTATTCCCATCGAACAAACATTAACAAAAGTCCATACAAACAAGGCCTAGAAAATGCTTAGTTTTAGAATTATTAAAGGTTTTCCTCAAAGATGGATTTTTCTTGGGGGATCCATTGAAATTACTGCTAGATCACCAGATTTGAAAACAATTAATTTTTTATCTCTGGGGAAATTTAAACTCGTGTGCCTGATGTTGAGGTTTTAAGGGATCGTATTGTAATTAGATGTGAGCAAACACGCAACACCTCAGGTGTATTCAACACAGTAAGACAAAGCATGGAATGCAGACTCAAAGTATGCATCGAAGCAGGGGGACACCATTTTGAACAATGTGTGTAACAAAATGTTCTGTCGTTTGTCTTTATTTGTTTCTGTTAGACGTTGTCATGTTTAATTACATTGTTATTTCTATTGGATTGCCTATTAATATTATCAAACAATATTATTAGCACCGCGTCTTACTACCCGTTCGGGTTATACGCACTTACGCTAATGTGTAATGGTAGGGTGATTGTGAGTTGAAATGAAGGACCTACAGTTTAACGTGGAATCCGAACCACGGTGGAGGCCTGGCATTCCTCACATTCACAAGATGTCTTGTCAGAGGTGAAGGAAGGGTTTGGTAATCAGATAAATCTGTGCCGGGACCGAGGATTGAACCCCGGCCGCCNAGATAAATCTTTGCCGGGACCGAGGATCGAACCCCAGCCGCCAGCATAGAAGTCTGACACCTTACCCCTAGACCACCAGGTCACCATCAAACAATAAAATTCCTTTGGACATGTTTAGAGGATGAGAGTGGATCGAGTGAAGAAGCAAATATGATATGAAGGTAGAGTGTGTGTGGTTAAAAAGTAAGGGGTAGGCCACGTAAGACGTGGCTAAATGTGGTAGATGAATTTGTGAAAAAGAGAAACATTCATAATTTTAAGAATAAAAGAGGATGTATGACTCGGGTTATGGATGTTGTTGAAGCGAAGGGAGGATGTAAGGATAGGAAAATGTAGATCTAGTGAGGATGGATTAAGTACGGAGTTTTTTTTTTTTTTAGATATATGCCCAGTTTCTTGACTACCCCGTAAGGGAACGGCGTGATCATATGTATATATGTAAAACTCCTCCCACCTCAGAAACTAAGCGTTTCTAGACCTATGTTTATATGAACTTTTGTTAGTGTTTGGTGGATGGGAATACGCCCCTAAAATATTTGACACCAATTAAAATTCACTCTGTATATTATAAATAGACCCTACTAAATATGTTGATGTTAAGAGGAATATTATCTAAAAAATTCACCACGATTCACTAACCCTTTGGATAATACAGGCCTATATATATATTAATGAACACTAATTAATTAGGAATAAAATAAATTCTACTGTTATTGATTTTTATGTATCTACGTTCACTTACTACTAGACAACTAACAATTGAATTGATTTGGATGAAGTTTAATTATATCATATAGAACCAGTAAGCCCTTGCGATACTTTCACACGTTCAACCTTCCTCCCCCCCCCCCCCCCNCCCCAAAAAAAATTGTTGAAATTAAATACTCAGCGAAGTGTATACACAAAATAGCAAAGGGAGTTTATTTTCAGTAATTGATACAAAACTAGTGCTAGATTTTTCTTTTAACTTAAATTTTAAACAAATAATGTGTTTTAACGTAAACTGAGTATGCTATGTCAGAACCCGGTAAAATAATCCTATCAACTAATACCTTGCTCATCGCTGTAGGCTTTGTATTAGTTTAGAAAAGGGGATGTTGACAACAGAAATAATATATAGGATTATTCAGGGAAGGTTTTAAACTATTTATCAACGAAATATGTTTTAAGGGACAGATTAGTGACGTTAAAACCAATAAATTTATGTTTTGTTTTAAATATTCAGTCTGTCTTACACAACGTCAGTAATGATTACGATCTATTAATACAATATACTATCCAATAAAGCTGGTTTTTCTGTCTAACTTGATCATCAAGGGAAAATATAAACATTACTTTCAAGGTGAGATTACCGGGAATATTTTCAGTACTGAGAGAAGTTATATTTTGGCTAAGTGGGCTGTTTCGTATTACCATTAGTAGATAAATCGTGTTTCTTTGATCAATAAAAACCACGAAAGTAACGTTCCACAATTTCATTTTATTTTATCTTACATTCAGACTACACATATAATTAATTAATACGTTCAGACAAACATATTACTTATTTCATTAAAAGACAGCTGAAACTCAAGAATAGCAAAGGAGACAGTAATATAAATAAAATAAAATGTTTGATGCTATGTAAACGCTGTAACTTCAAGACCAAGAAATACTACCTTATTACTTCGGGAAACCTAAGGGTCTTACACTTCTTGGTCAATGGTGCGGTTAACTATAAAACCAAGAACTCTAGAGATCTAAAACTTTATAGAAATATTTTAGGAAATCTGAGAGCGCGGACATAGGCTTACCTAGGCCTACTGAAGGAAACTTTTTGGTGTACAACTCAAATACTCTTCTTTTTTTTTTTACCTGTTGAGAGATTGAAGCCTTAAGCCTCATAGATGCCTCCAAAAAGAAACTTGGAAATGTTATGTTTTGCATATATTCTCCGGGAAACCTCATGATGTGCTACTCGGGTTTATATTTTTTTAATAAAAAGCTAAAATGTTCTGCTTTATACTTTTACATTCATTGTGAGCTTGACATTTTATATCACAACACTGCATATTTGGGTGCTTCCAGAACTGAGAAATGTGGAAATAGGAAACGTTACATTGACCTATGGCTAAACTTTGTTTGGGATTTTATACATATTTGTACATATTCGTACATCTTAAGCCACGTAAGCATAAAAAAATTGTTAACTTGGTGTAATTATAAGAATAATATCATAAGTTTTTTTTTTGACTTTCACACCGTGGTTGTCGGTGAACTGGCGGTCTAGGGGTAAGGTGTCAGACTTCTATACTGGCGGCCGGGGTTCAATCCTCGGTCCCGGCACAGATTTATCTGATTACCAAACCCTTCCTTCACCTATGACAAGACATCTTGTGAATGTGGGGAATGCCAGGCCTCCACCGCGGTTCGGATTCCACGTTAAGCTGTAGGTCCTCCATTTCATCTCCTATCACCCTACCATTACACATTAGCGTAAGTGCATATAACCCGAACGGGTAGTAAGACGCGGTGCTAATAATAATATTTTGACTAGTGCGAACCAGATGCCTGTGACTGTGTGAATGCTGGTCCGAATTTCTACCAAAAAACCCATAAAGATGTAACTTTACATCCGTAATAAAGGAAAATTGAGGGAAAGCATAGGTTTTTTTTTAATTTTACATTCTATATTACGAGCCTTGATTTTTAAATCCTTTTAATGCAAGTTTATAATAATATAAATGTGTCCAATGTGCTGTTGAGTATTCTACTGTAGTTATTTGTTTTCTGTCGAAATAAACCATCAAGGAGAAATTTTAACCACCAACGAAAATAAGTTTATAAGGCCACTAACTTCACCCGGGCACTTGTTACTAGTAAACTAAGTCTAGTAATGATTATAGTAACTGAACGCCATGTGTATGACTTCATTCTCACTCTCTCAGCATCGTACACTAATTTAAGACCAAATTATGAGAAAGGTTAGTTTTAAATAAGTGCATCACAACTCACCTGTAGAGATTACAGTAGAATCAAAATGTGAAAATCACCCCTCGGGTAGAGACAAGGCGTACACCGGGCATTCAAAGCGCTCCTTGATCTAGAGTTGAGCTCTTGGACACATAAGAGTAATAGTTACAGTTATCAGTGATTACAGCACTTCCAAGTAAAGTAACTCGAGTTCATGTTGTTCGTTGTAAAGGGGTAAGGGTACAAACACAATAGTTTAGGTGTCAGCTAACCCCCTCCCCCTCTACTTATCCTCTTCGACGCCTTTCAATGAACAAACCTTTTCAAACATATAGCTTTTCGACGGTATTTGAAGCTTGTTTATAGCTATACAATTTGCAGACAGTCGTTTGAACAAAAAGGGACCATTGGATTCTAATTTTTCTTTTTAAATTGCAGTCTGGTCTGAGTATAGGCCCATTTGGGGGTTGGTTTTTGGGGAGGAGTAAGGCTGCTACAGTAGCTACATGGCTTCTTTGGTGCTGACAGCTTTAAAAAGTTACCAGACAAAATTACGTATCCCTACACCGAACTAGATGATCTGCAAAAAAATATGTGTTTAGCAGCTGTCACTTTTGACAGTCAAAATTTAGGAATATACCTAAATGTTGATTGTCAGTCAGCATCAAAGAAACCATGTAGCTACTGTACCTGTCCTTAGCTTTGTGTAAGCCACTTTAATGTAACTAGAAGGCAATTTTTGTATGCTACCTAATAAAACCATTTTTAAAATGAAACATTTTTAAAGATTTTTGCTTGATAGCGATCTTGCTTGGGACTGCACGTAGCTATCCCCGTGCTGAAGGATTAAAGCTCTCCCAATCAGCGCAGCCATTTTAACCTGGAGGTTGTGGGTCTGGTGTATACCTTGTTTGTGGACTAGGGCAACCAGCCAGTAAAATGAAGGTGTTTTACCTCATTTGAATATAAACATTTGTAAAACCTTACAAATGTTTCCACTCACCAGTCAATAAGGTGGTTTAAACAAACTAGCAAATACAGGTAAAGGTTTTTTTTACGTCAAGCTGTATGAACCTAAACGTAGACATGTGATATATTATATCTGTTACTTTAAAAGTGAAAGAACAACTTGACGATCTCCGACTATCCCAATTGTACTCGCCAACCTATCCACCTCAAGAGTCCAAATAACGTTACCATTTTGGAGAAGCCCCAAGTCCCTTGCGTCATCTGGTATCACTCAGTTATTATAAAAGCAAATGCTTCACAAACAGAGAGGAGGGTCTTCTCAAGTGCGCTGCAATGTCTAGTTAACGTCGGGTAACATAATTTACCAACCCTAGTCACGTTTTTTTTTTAGTATATCAAGGTTTTAAACCGTTAAACATCCTGGCTTTTTGTTCCAAATACGAACTTTATTTAATTACATAATTATATTTATGAATATTTTTTACACGTGCACTCAAAAGGCTGTGAAGACATTATATTAATCTAATAATTCTGTAGCGAGTTTCTGTTTTGCTTTCAGCTTATTTTAAGTACGCCAAACTTGATATCACGTGGTACTCTTGCTAAATGCAACCCTCTCTCCTAATACAGTATTCTCTTCTGGTAAGCCGCGGGCAAAAGCTATCGATCGATCCATCACCCCCTTAAAGCCGAGTTATCTTTCAGTACAGTCTAGTCAACTAACACGCCCAAGAAAACACAACAGCAATTTGAATAATAAGGATAACGAATAAAGTTTGTAATTCATAATCCCATTTTTATCAAGCACTATATTTTAAATATAAGTAAAACCCTGAGGGGTATGCTAACAGACTAAGTACAGTCAGATTTAGATAGAAATAAAACCTTATTGGGCAGTTAAAAAAAGTTACTAAAACAACTTTCTCGTATTTATTAGTCAAGTCGGGTGACCTGGTGGTCTCGTGGTAAGGTGTCATACTTCTGTGCTGGGCGTCCGCGGTTCAATCCTCGGCCCCGGAACAGATTTATCTGATTGCCAAACCCTTCCTTCACCTCTGACAAGAAGTGTATTAATCACAACTTGTAAATGTAAGGAATGCCAGGCCTCCATCGTGGTTCGGATTCCACGTTAAAATGTAGGTTCTCCATTTCATCTCAGATTCACTCCTACCATTACACATTAGCGTAAGTGCGTACAACCCAAACGGGTAGTAAGACGCGGTGCTAATAATAATAATAATAATAATAATAATAATAATTAGTCAATTTTAAGATGTAATTTTTGATAGAATCAATGATAATAAAAAACATACTCAACTAATGATATAATAAAATATTTTAAAGGACGAACGCTAAGAAAAACATGTTTATATTTTTCAAAAATTTTCCTTCCTACTAGAGTCCTACAATATAAACACCACACCTATTATTTTTAACAGCATGTAAGTTGAAAAATAAGTGTCCATAACGAAAGCAAGTCCAATAAACCTTACACACAGCTTTCTATAAGTCAGAGTAGGAAATAATAAATCGCCATACTACCAACTTAATAACAATATAAAAAGGTACAAAACAAATCATTTAAAGCATTAAGTGGCGTGCGAAGACTCGCTCACTAAGTTAAATAAAGCAATTATTTAACTTCACTATATCCATATCTATCTTTTGTCAAATATTATATTTGATTACAAGCTGCAAGTGCTTGGCGTTGATTGAGTTAAATTGGAGGTCTTGGGAAATTACTTGGGATTTAGGGTTGAAAATTTTCTTTGTCGATAAATGTCGATATAAAAAGATACCCGCATTAGCGTGAAGTCAGAGTGGAAAACTATTTTAGGAAAAAACCACCATAATACACCCAACCGAGATTCAAACCTCGATCTCCCCGTCATCGGCAGTCTAATCTACAGCGAGGGTAGTGCCTTAGACCATGCGGCCACTGAAGAGGGTCACATAATATTGTTAATCACAATAAACACTCTTTATTTATACATTTTAGGCTAAATTGTTCAATTGTATTAAAAATAATTTAAAAAAGAACTTATTTGTAAAAGACATCAAAATTATTCTTAATTTGTAAGAATAAAAACTAATTCTTAGTTATCAGGAAAAACTATTCCCTGATGCCCATTTTTAGATCAATCTTCAAGGCCAATCTAGATTTTTTTTATAGTTTGTCATGAATAAACTACCCTTAAAAGTAATTAATTTTATAAAAATAAACTCACTTTTATATTTATAATATAAAATAGTCCCCCAATACCAACTTTGAACAAAATCGTTAGAGCCATTTTCAAAAGAATTCAAATTTCACAAAAATTAGTCATCAGTAAGCTACTATAGAATTTAATTGGTATAAACAAATATTTAAATAAATATAGTGTAAGAAATTTAACAGATACCTATTTTGAAGCAAATTATTACAACTTATTTTTAACTTTCAAATTAAAAAAAAAGTTGTCAGTAAGCTAGCTTTGAACAAATTTTCCCTCAAAAAACAAGTATATAGTTTTATTTGTTTTGTCAAACACTCCCCAGATATACATTTTAAACAAAATAGAAATATACATTTGGAAAATATTTTAATTTCTCAAAATTACTCATCAGTTAACTACCTTTAAACTAATTTTCACTAAAAGACCAAGTACACAGTGATATTAGGAAAGTAAAAATAAATTCCTAGATAAACATAAGCCAATTCATTAGATCCATTTTCAAAAACTTTGGAATTAAAAAAAAAAAAAATCATTCGTCAATAATTAGAGTGTTAGGGTCAAAATTAAAAAATGTCCTAAAATATTTTCCTAATAACATCCAGAAGTTTAGCAAAATCCATCAAACAATTTCAGATATGTGGCCATAGACATACTGACACATATACATACATACATACATACATACATACAGACAGCGAGAAAGAAAGCTATTGAATGTTACTCTTGAGGTTTCACGATTACAATACCTATATGAGAAAGTAAAAATACGTCCAAGGTACATGCCCTGAGCTCTGAGTAGGTAAACCTTTGTCAAGTTTGAAATTTGTATCTTGATAGGTTTATGAGCTATCCGAGTTGATGAAACAGTCATCGCGGAAGTATCGCGATATATCTACATGTAAAATTAGAACACACATGATCTAGGCGCATAACCCGGTCATATAAACACTTTATCTACTAATTGGTGACCTGGTGGTCTAGAGGTAAGGTATCAGACTTCTATGCTGGCGGCCGGGGTTCGATCCCCGGTCCCGGCAAAGATTTATCTGATTACCAAACCCTTCCTTCACCTCTGACAAGACATCTTGTGAATGTGGGGAATGCCAGGCCTCCACCGTGGTTCGGATTCCACGTTAAACTGTAGGTCCTTCATTTCATCTCACAATCACCCTACCATTACACATTAGCGTAAGTGCGTATAACCCGAACGGCTAGTAAGACGCGGTGCTAATAATAGTAATAATCTACTAATTTGAATACGAGACAGCCAATGATTCTATATATCAGGGAATAGAACAGAAATTTTTATTGGATCTAGTTCCGGTTCCTGTTCTCTAAACAATTATTTTAAAGGTTCCGGTACTAGATCCGGTTAGAGCACAATAAAGGTTCCGGTTATTTTCTGTTCCTGATAGTGTTCCGGTTCTTTAATCTAAAAAAAAAACCAAAAAATAACCAACATTTTTTTCTATCCATTCGGGCTACGTTAATGTACTAATTTCGATAATGTTTTTAATAAATGAGGAAGGCAATTTTTTATATTTAGATGAAATGTATCACCATTTGCATGGAATTAAAGTGGAAAAACCACTTTGTAAATAACAATCTGGATCAAAAATATTGATATATTTTTTTTTTAAATACCATAACATACCAATAGTGCAGCCTTCAAACTTACATCTTGATATTATGTTACCGTCAATCTCATAGTCTAAAAACTTCCGAACTGGGTTTTCTTTAACGTGCCCCATCAATAATATTATTTAAAGTTTAAATCACTTTTAACAACAAAAATAATCACCTCTAAACTTGAGTGAAAGAATTTAAAGTTTGAATTTTGCCACACACTCCAATCTCTCTTTTCCTTTTATTATAAAATGTTCAACCAACCATTAGATTATCTGTTTTCACTTCCAGGAAGTATTAAGTATAATTAGGATAAGACTGCTTGTCCAAAAGAGATGTTTTCTTGATTTCTGTATTTCAACTTTTAAGGAATGGGATATTGTCTGCCTTCTGTCAAAGCTTAATACATCTTCTTAAACTTATAGTTTAAACATTTAAGTGAGAAAATGGTGAATAATGTGGCAGTCATGACATAACTCTGGAATCGAAACTCATTAGTGTGTATTGCTAAGGGCTCATTAACTCTTTATAATCACCTTAGAAAAGAGGTTTAAACAAAGTAGTAAACTAAAATATATCAAGCCCTATCAGAACTTAATGAGAAAGGGGGAAACACAACATTTAAAAATTAAACTAGGCTTAGTAAATAAAACAAAAGTGTGCAGCTTATTAAAACTATATACACTTCTGTAAAATTAGGAACCTTTAAGAACCTAAAATTATTTAACGGTTTCATTTACAGTTCCGGTTACATAGAATAGTGTTTTAAGGGATCCGGTTCCAATTCCGGTTCCTTAAAAATAAATTGATTTCATTTATCGGCTCCGGTTTTTACTCTTTGCTATAAACTATATTTCACGTCTCCATTTAATATTGTTAATCGTTAAAATTGTAGTTTTATTTGAATAAAACATATTAAAGTAAATATAATTATGTTTAGTTGCATATTGTATTGTTATTGAATAACATGTCATTGTTCAATTAATTAAACCACCTTATTTATTAAGCAAAATAAAACCTTATCATTTTATGTATTAATAATTGTACTCCTTAATGCAGCCCAGGTACTTGCATTACAATTTCAAAACTTACCCACTTCGGTGGTCACATGGTCTAAGACGCTACTCTTGCGGTAGACTAGACTGACAATCACGCGGAGATTGAGGTTTGAATATCGGTCGAGTGTACTGATGTTTTCCCAAAATTGTTTTCCACTCTCTCTCCACGCGAATGTGTATACACTTTCTCTTAAAATAATTTTCCTTATTCCTAAAACCATTTACGTAACTATTACATAAGCGTTTAACCAGAACGCTTAGTAAGACGTGGTGTAAAAAAAAACCTAAAACTTTAATCACACACAAATCATGTACAGTAGACATGGTATGGTGTCTACTAAACTTGACCAATGAAATCCTCGACCTTTTCCCTGATTTCCCCTGATCATCTCCTAAAATTCCCGACTAAAAAAGTATGTCACATCCTTTTAACTCGCTCCCCCCCCC
>CABEEJ010002098.1:65724-81450 GCA_901482245.1 Timema douglasi
GGTATTGGAAGGGTCAATTCCCCAATTGCTGAAGTCTAGAAAAAATTATAAATGATAAACAGTTCTAGAAGTTATCTGAAGGGTTTTTATGGCAACATAACCCCCTAACTGATGGAGACTAGGACACATTCTAAATAATAACCAAAATTTAGAAGCTCTTTGAAGTGTTTTTATAGCCACGTAGCTCCCTAACTCTTGGAGGCTAAGAACAATCTTTATCTTTAAACACCTCTAGAAGTTCTATAAAGGGTTTTTATACAGAAAAATAACCCCCTAACTGCTGAAGGCAAGGACAAATTCTAAATATTAAACACCTCTAGACGCTATCTGAAGTGTTTTTCATAGCAACATAACATCATAACTGCCGAAAGCTAGTTAAGGGTCTGGATATTAAACACTTCTAAAAGCTCTCTAAAGTGCCCCGTAGATCCCCAATTTGTACTTGGGCCCTAATTTGTATATTGTTTGAACCATAAATAAGGTCATATATATTTTGTTTATTAAATTTTGGGGGGAGGGGTTTGAACCCCCAAATCCCCCCCTGACTACGGCCTTGTTTAGATAATTCAGCCCCTGAAGCGGGTTTTTCCCTTAATTGAATTGGACGTTAGACTATACGCACACATCAATTGCGCGAATGGATTAGATATGAGTAGATAGAAAGATAAATGAAATAGACCCATATTTTTGTGAAAAACCACCCTCACTACAACCTACCGGGATTAGAACCTCGATCCTACTGCCATCGTAAATAATCCAGCCTAACATGAGGGTGGCGTATTAGACCATTCGACCACATACGTTTAAGTATTACAGTTATATATTAAATATATTTTCTTTCACATACGGAAAATTACTTATAATCTCTCTCTCTTTATATATAAATATATATATATACATATATAGATACATAAATTATTTAATAATTATTAATTATTTTAAAGCTCGCATTGATTGTCACGTGGGCTGAACGTCAAGCTTGTCTAGTCTGTTTTTATAGTAACGAGAAGATCCGTGTTCAAATCCAGCCGGGTGTGCTAAGGATATATATTATTAAAATATTTCCCACCCTCTCTCTCCACGCAAATTCTGTTACAGTTCCTCTAAACTATACCATTCTTGTCCCTCTACCATTTACATAATTAAACACGGATAGCCCGGACGGGTAGCTATGACGAGGTACAAATTCCCTGTGACATGAATAATTTCCTCTATTTCCATCCATGTTTTATTATTAGCTAACTGGATTAATATAATATTGAACCTTGATTAATTCTGTAAATGTTGTGGCAAGCATGTTTTCCTGGATCTAATTTCTACTGAGATATAAAATGAACCTGTTTTCATACCACCCGAAATTGACTGTTCTCTCTTTCAACGATTCGCTCAATTTGGCAAAGCATCAAAACAAACACAAAATGTAATGTGTCGAGGGAGGGGGATCTGCTATAAGATCAAGGGGTGGGTTGTTGGGGGGGTAGGAGAGGCAAGGGAAGGGACACGAAACTTGTGAATCAGCACGAAACGTGTAGACGACGATTATAGAAATAGTTTCTCATACAGTTCTAAATTGTTTCACTAGAGAGTAAAACAATTTCTAGCTAACTGTTCACTCAGTACAGATATGAATGTGTATTTCGCAATCTGTGGGTGATATTCAGTTTGATAATTTATTCTAAAATTCATACATTATTTAAATTACCATGAGACACGTATTATACAATCAATTTTAATTATTTGTTGGCTTAACACAAAAGAACTCGACTGGCGTTCTCAACTCTCAACCTGAATGTCGGGATTTAGTTCGAGACTCGTTCGGACGCAGTTGAGGGTATTTTTCTTAAACTGTGTTTTTTTTTTTTTACAATACAGACAGTCTCCAAACAAATACTGGTGTACCTCTATTTTGCATTTCTTTAGAATTTTAGTTTTAACTCCTTAATTAAGTGTTCTTAAATTATGGATAAAGAGAAATTACACTTACAGTAAAACATTAGGTGGTTTAACGGTAACCAAATGTATGTAATGTTGTGACGTCATTGCTTGTGAATTGAAGTAATATTAACATACAAATGTAATGATTTACACAATATCTTTTTAGGCCCTTATAAGGACTATGTATGATTGTGACTACCTTACTTCAACTTATATATCCATTACTGTTTCCACCCTGTGGCCTGGGTAAGTTTTTTATTTGAGCCATATATTTTCCACTACCGGCTTGCGTGGCCTGTCGTAGCTTCAAATGCCTTATAGACTAAATTAAGACTAGGACAGGCACAACATCCGGTCTGAGCTAAGGTGTCGGATGTGTTCGACTATTACTATACGCTTATATTATTTAAAATAAGTAGTCTGATTACAAATATAACTTTGAATTTAGTCTCAATCTAAAACCAGACACATTCATTATTTGTTTTTAAAGCAAAAAATTGGTGACCTAGTGGTCTAGGCGTAAGGTGTTTGACTTCTGTACTGGGGTTCAGGGGTTCAATTCTCGGTCGCGGCACAGATTTATCTGATTACAAACCCTTCCTTCACCTCTGACAAGACATCTTGTGAATGTGGGGAATACCAGGTCTCCACCGTGGTTCGGATTCCACGTTAAACTGTAGGTCCTCCATTTCATCTCACAATCACCCTACCATTACACATTAGCGAAAGTGCGTATAACCCGAATGGTTAGTAAGACGGGGTACTACTACTACTACTACTACTACTAATAATAATAATAATATATTAATAATAATAAAAATAATAAAACAAATAATTGTTTTAGTGGGATAAAGTGCTCTCCTAAGCCTCGATATATGTGGCTGGGGTTGATGATATTTTCTTCTTGCGTAGTAAAATTCCGTAGCACAACTTCCTTCGGAAGGGAAGTAAAGTCGAAGGTCTCATCATATCAATTGTGGTATGTAAGAACCTTGGAAAATATGGTAGAATATATTTCCCCGCAAAATTGGTAGGAGTTCCCGTGTGCTAATTTAATCATTCAGTTCAGAAAATGCCCGTTAAATATCTCAAATAAATGAAAAAATGAAAATTGTTTTGAGCAAAACTTTGTTAGTAGCATTATCTAAGGTTTTATTTGTTTAAATATACATATATTTATCTATAAATCTCGTAAAAGATGAGTAAACAAAACAGAAAATGGGCCCAATGTGTTTTTAATAACATACGTGTTAAAATAAGTTGATCTGAAATAAAGTCAAAGAAAAACTTATTTATGTAGATTAATTATTTAAAGAAACGTATTTACTTGAAATCTCATTAATCAAAGCTCAACTCCCTGAGATGCAATTTATTGATGTGTATTTCAAATCATATGTTTTAATACAAAAATTTAGTTTATGTTTCTTTTTTTTTATATATAAATAATTACTATAAAGGAAAAGTTTATCTTCCTCTTTCACCGCAAAACTCAACGCCGTTCAACAACCTTTGCACTCGAAAGTAATTTAAATATGGTGGTAAGGTGAGGGGAGGGTATATCAGAATTCTCAACACCATTCCCGGGGGCTTGTAAAGATTGTGATGATGCCAAGTAATATTCATTAAAACCACACTGGAGTATTTGGCTAATACTCTCGGTTTAACCTCGTTAGATTACACTCGTGGATCTTAATTATGTTACAACTTATGTTATTATGTTAATTATATTATTACTTGCACATAATTATTATTATTATTATTAGCACCGTCTCTTGCTATCCGTTTGGGTAATACGCACTTACGCTAATGTGTAATGGTAGGGTGATTGTGAGATGAAATGGAGGACCTACAGTTTAACGTGGAATCCGAACCACGGTGGAGGCCTGGCATTCCCCACATTCACAAGATGTCTTGTCAGAGGTGAAGGAAGGGTTTGGTAATCAGATAAATCTTTGCCACGACCGAGGATTGAACCCCGGCCGCCAGCACAGAAGTCTGACACCTTACCCCTAGACCGCCAGGTCACCAATTTTAAATAAATTAACAAGAAAATATTAATTCCTAAATCTACCATATGATTCCATTTATTTATTTCTTAGAAAAAAAAAACACTCTTTGATAGTAATAGATTCAATGTCTTTAAATTTGTTTGGAACAAAAATAAACTTTCAATGAGATGATTACTTGACTAACTAATTTTCCACAAATTGATATTAAAGAAACTTAATTCTTCCAAAAGAAGATAATATCGTTTAAAAAATAAATATGTAAAACATTAATTTTAGCTCAATCGATTTGGATAAGTCGATCATCAATAGATTTACTCTCAAAATGTTAGCTTACCGTCTGTGTCGTAACGCTTTCGAAGACTACTGATTGGCTAAATTAGGAGATTCACACAGTTGGTTTATTTTAAAAGTAGCGACTTTACTATATTTCCGTTGTGGTATTGAATGAGAATATAATATAATTAATAAATTCCTAAAAATGTTTATTAAGTCATTGTTTTATAAAATAATTACTTTGATCAGACAAAATGGTAATAAATGGGATACCAACTTTTTTCCTTACAAATGATCATGCCACTGCCAGTAAAAGTAGTTAAACAAATTGTGTGTTTAGCTTTAAGATTTAGTTAAACTTATTTTAAATAATAAAAATCGTATTTTCATATAACATTCTGATGGAGTGATTGAGTCCTTTTTCTAAATGAAGTGCCTATCTGCAAATGTTCTCACTATTATCACATGGAGAGTTTTTACACGCATTTTATATGCATTAATTTATAAGTAACATAGTATGGTTAAATACTTAATTTATTACAAGAATTTACTGATACTTATTATTCATAATTTATGTGTACATATTTAATAATCTATTTTAAGTCTTTTACTAAATTTTAACACACAGTTTATCATATATACTACTGTTCACCTTAACATTAAAAATGTTGGTCTTAAAATGCTCATAAATATTAGTTATTTATTTACACGAACATTTATAATTACAATAATTTAAATTAATGTATAACACACAGTTATACTTAAATCAGTTTTTTTCGCCACCTCATCTAATTACGCTAGTGAGTTAGGGTGTAGTAGGGTGTAATGTTGAATTTAGAACAAGTGTACCCACATTTGCGTGAAGGGAGAATGGAAAACCATTTAGGATAAACCACCCTCAGTATATCCGACCAGAATTCTAGGCCACGATTTCCATGTAACTGGCGGTCCAATCCAACACGAGATATACTCCTTAGACCATGCGGCCACCAAAACAGGTTTCCACCAGTTACCATCTAATTAGACTCACTACAGCATGCGGGAAAATAGGGCCATGGATATGAAACGAGCCCTTAAGCGTAAGTGGTAGAACATTGGCGTGTAAAGTTAAAGGTCTCGGGTTCGATTCTTGTGTACAGTTTGTTATTTTTCACGGGATTAGAGAATAAAATAGTGTTCTCAATTTATTTGCAAACAATATAAAATAGTGCTTAATAATTCTATAAATATTATTCATCTTTATCGTGAAGGATTTATATATATTTTTTAAATCGTAAGCTCCCAATTATTAGTCTATTTAGCACTTCTCAAGCGCATGAGTCTTACTAAACAAATAACTTAACCTATAACATGATGGATTCCTAGTATACAGGAAATGAAACCAACCCAAACAAAACACTAAATTAATTATATAACACCGGAGAACACGTAGACAAGGACATAATTCTCGTATCTTCTGGTTCGACGGTAATGGGTAGGTTTGGGGCTCGAACCCAAGTCAGATGTACCAAGGTGGTTTCCAATCCATTGTCATCACGAATGTTGGTATATTTCCTCCTAGGTCTAGCTTTCTCATCCTTACTCCATTTGTTAAATATGCAATTAACCTGGTTAACTGGTAAAAAATTGAATACATATTGACTTTGTGCAATTCATTCCTAGAAATTTATTTGGTATTCATTATTACTTGGTCACACCAGATGGGTGACAGTTATTATATCTGCCCTTGAGACCTGTCGTTGATCAACAGTTCATCTCAGTGTATTGACTCGTCAGTTCATTGTGTTGCTTACAGAAGATGAACAGGTGACTCTTGACGTCGATCAACAGTTCATCTCAGTGTTTTGACTCGTCAGTTCATTGTGTTGTTTACAGAAGATGAACAGGTGACTCTTGACGTCGATCAACAGTTCATCTCAGTGTTTTGACTCGTCAGTTCATTGTGTTGTTTGCAGACGATGAACAGGTGACTCTTGACGTCGATCAACAGTTCATCTCAGTGTTTGACTTGTCAGTTCATTGTGTTGTTTACAGAGGATGGACGGGTGAGTCTTGACGTTGATCAACAGTTCATCTCAGTGTATTGACTCGTCAGTTCATTGTGTTGTTTACAGAAGATGGACGGGTGACTCCTATCGTTGATCAACAGTTCATCTCAGTGTTTTGACTCGTCAGTTCATTGTATTGATTACAGAAGATGGACGGGTGACTCCTGTCGTTGATCAACAGTTCATCTCAGTGTTTTGACTCGTCAGTTCATTGTGTTGTTTACAGAGGATGAACAGGTGACTCTTGACGTTGATCAACAGTTCATCTCAGTGTATTGACTCGTCAGTTCATTGTGTTGTTTACAGAAGATGAACAGGTGACTCTTGACGTCGATCAACAGTTCATCTCAGTGTTTTGACTCGTCAGTTCATTGTGTTGTTTACAGACGATGAACAGGTGACTCTTGACGTCGATCAACAGTTCATCTCAGTGTTTTGACTCGTCAGTTCATTGTGTTGTTTGCAGAGGATGGACAGGTGACTCTTGACGTTGATCAACAGTTCATCTCAGTGTTTTGACTCGTCAGTTCATTGTGTTGTTTACAGAGGATGGACGGGTGACTCTTGACGTTGATCAACAGTTCATCTCAGTGTTTTGACTCGTCAGTTCATTGTGTTGTTTACAGAAGATGGACGGGTGACTCTTGACGTTGATCAACAGTTCATCTCAGTGTTTTGACTCGTCAGTTCATTGTGTTGTTTACAGAAGATGGACGGGTGACTCTTGACGTTGATCAACAGTTCATCTCAGTGTTTTGACTCGTCAGTTCATTGTGTTGTTTACAGAAGATGGACGGGTGACTCTTGACGTTGATCAACAGTTCATCTCAGTGTTTTGACTCGTCAGTTCATTGTGTTGTTTACAGAAGATGGACGGGTGACTCTTGACGTTGATCAACAGTTCATCTCAGTGTTTTGACTCGTCAGTTCATTGTGTTGTTTACAGAAGATGGACGGGTGACTCTTGACGTTGATCAACAGTTCATCTCAGTGTTTTGACTCGTCAGTTCATTGTGTTGTTTGCAGAGGATGAACAGGTGACTCTTGACGTTGATCAACAGTTCATCTCAGTGTTTTGACTCGTCAGTTCATTGTGTTGTTTACAGAAGATGGACGGGTGACTCTTGACGTTGATCAACAGTTCATCTCAGTGTTTTGACTCGTCAGTTCATTGTGTTGTTTGCAGAGGATGAACAGGTGACTCTTGACGTTGATCAACAGTTCATCTCAGTGTTTTGACTCGTCACGTTGTGTTGTTTGCAGACGATGGCTCTGGCCGCAGCACTGACGGGAAGTGGGAGTGAGCAAGTGATCAGAAGTACCCCTCTTTCCCTCTCGGCGCAGCAACTTGGTTAGTTCACCTCTCGGTAGCCTGGCCCGTCCAGACTCCAGCCGTCACATGAAGAGTGTCAAGTGATGAGGTAAGAGCATCAAACTGTCTGTCATGCGCGCGCACGTTCTTCTCGGGTCAGCTGTTAGTGACGTTTTAATCTGACAGGGATCAACGCCATCGGCGGAAGGTAGGCAACTATTCAGATTTATTTGAATTTGATACATGGGGACAATATAAGGTGTTTAACATCAACGTATTTGATTTGGTGTGGTCTTACGGTCTAAGGCGCCACCCTCACAAAACAGTTGACTGTCAATAAATGACAAAGAGACTTGTGTTCGAATCCCAGTCGGGTTTATAAGGATGTTTTTTCCTAAATGGTTTTTAATACCCGCGCCATCCAAATTCTGGTATACTTCCTCTTAAGTTCTGCCTTCCTCATTCTTAACGCGTTATGGTGACCAGTACATATGCGTATATCCCAAATGGGTAGTAAGACATGGCGATAAAATGAAAGTCTCTTCACAAATTATTAATATCAGTCCATCGTATTTGACTCCTAATTTTGGGAGAGTAACTAAATCAGTAAAACATTATAAGCATCTATACATTTTAGAAAATTTGCACATCAGTAGATTAATTCTTTTTAGTTTGATACACTTCATTAGCATTTATTATTATTTATTATTATTATTATTTAGCACCGCGTCTTACTACCCGTTCGGGTTATACGCTTTAAGTACTAATAACGCTAATGGATTAGAAACGGGGCAGGTTGAATTACAGGAAGTGAACCAGCATTTGCGTGGAGGGAGAGTGGAAAACCATTTAGGAAAAGCCACCCCCAGTTCACCCGACCGAGATTCGAACCTCGATCTCCCCGTCCTCAGCAGTAGAGCTCAACACGACTAGCGCGTTAGTCAACTACGCCAACGAGGCGGGTCACTTCATTAGCAGAAAGATCTAAGACGTCACTTTGGTGTTACCCGTACCTGATGAGGACGGGGAGACCAAGGTTTGAATCCCGGGCGGGTCTAATAAGGGTGCGTTTTCTTAACTGGTTTCCTACTCTCCTTCCACACAAATTCGGGTGGATTACCTCTAAAATTCTTCCTTCCTCTTCCCTATCCTATTAGAGTAACGATCATATGTGCGTATAGCCTTAACAGGTGTCTGATGATAAAAATAGATAAAAATCGGTTTATAGTAAATTATCACTACCATTCTTATGGTGACCCGCCTCGGTGGCGTACTTGGCTAACGCGCTTGTCGTGTTGAGCTGCTCGACTGCTGAGGACGGGGAGATCGAGGTTCGAATCTCGGTCGGGTGAACTGGGGGATGGCTTTTCCTAAATGGTTTTCCACTCTCCCTCCACGTAAATGCTGGTTCACTTCCTCTAATTCAACCTGCCCCGTTTCTAATCCATTAGCGTTATTAGTACTTAAAGCGTATAACCCGAACGGGTAGTAAGACACGGTGCTAAATATTATTATTATTAGTATTATTATTATTATGGTGGAATGTTATTTTTAGATAATTTGGAGACTTGAACAACTTTTTATATCTTTTGTTGAATTAGGATCGAATTATTATATATATGTAAGATATAAAGCTGCGAAAGTAAACATGTGTTTCGTATTGTTATTAAGTTACTGGGTGTGCAGGCTTGGTCATAGAATAAAAACATTGTCTTAATGGTACCTTTGTATCGTTTTATTTTGGTAATGGGTATCAACATTATTTTGGGAAAATTAACACCAGACATCATTTTATTTTTACTATAACTCACTGCTAGTTTGGGCTATAACTATATTCGTCAGTTACGTTGATATGGTAAGGAGTGATGAATGCAGAATTTAGAGGAAAATATACACGTATTTGCATGGAGAAAGAGTGAAATAATTGATGATAAACATCATTTCATCCTTCCTGGATTCGAGCCCCGATCTACCAGCAGTTAACCGCAAAACCAGACTAAATTAGTTTGACATTTAGAACGCGTACCCACCGGAGCGAGTAACACGGTTAACAATAATCTGATTATGAGGCCGAGATAATCTCCAGCAGTAATGGTTTTCAGATTCATATAATATAAATGGTGTACACAAGTACACCTCGTTTACCTTGTAAGATGTCAAGCTTACCTTAACAGATTACACCATAGTCTTATCATATAGACCCGCCTCGGTGGCGTAGTTGGCTAACGCGCTTGTCGTGTTGAGCTCGACTGCTGAGGACGGGGAGAACGAGGTTCGAATCTTGGTCGGGTGAACTAGGGGGGGGGGGTTCCTAAATGGTTTTCCACCCTCCCTCCACGCAAATGTGGGTTCACTTCCTCTAATTCAACCTTCCCAATTCCTAATCCATTACAGTAATTAGTACTTAAAGCGTATAACCCGGACGGGTAGTAAGACGCGGTGCTAAATATTATTATTATATTATAAGTCGTGTGCTGATATTATAAATGAGTTCAAAAAGTGCACATTATATCGATAAAAAATAAATAAAAATGTTGAAAGGGGTGTAGTGAGTTATATTATACAAACCAACTCTTATTACTTCCATTATTAAATCACTATCATAATTAATGTCCAGCCTCCCTTCAAGCACAATCATAAATCGGTGACCGGACGTAATGACGTATCTCAATTAGGAAAAAAACTTTTACACAGTGAAAATATGTCTGCAGTAAAAAAAAAACTCATTATAATTCTCTCATTAGAAAACCATTTTTTCAAAGCCAAACATTTGGATTATGGGAATTTTAATAATATCCTAGTGTCTTTGAAGGTTGTTATAACAGATTCTGAAAAAAAAACTACTGTCATTGTCCAAGTAGTTTACGAGAAACGGTGAGTTATGTTTTTTAGTATTTTCGAATATTTGATCGTGGTAAACGCGATGCCTCCCGGATTTCCCCTGCAAGAACACGAAGCCGTCACGAGTCGCGCCACCAGTCAGTATTGGCGCACATAGTCTATAGTTTGAGTTTTATTTATCGAAAAAAAAAAATTGTGAAAAAGTGACATTAGCTCATTTTCAACGAATTTTTAATCATATATGCGGGGCTATGAGATGATTTGATGGAAAAAGGGGCTTTAGATTTAACCTTCCCCTAACAAATACAGTAATATTTTGGTAAGCCCACAACAGAAAATATTAAGATATTTTTGAGATGGTAGCGAGCTTTCCTCTTTACCTTGAGATGAGAAATCTCGTAGTTTTCTCTCCCTTCTTTCTTATTTAAATGACAAAGGGTGGTTGTAGGTGAAGGGTGAAAGGAAGTACAAGCGTAGACATAATAGGGAAGTAGTTTCATAAAACGACAGATAGCATTGTATTTTAAGATATGATTTCATAAACGTCCCCCGATGGGATTTCTGGAATTAGATATCTAACCCTAAAACTAAGGGTAGTTGTTTGAAAGGCCAAAACAAGAAAATCCACCAAACCAATTTTTATTAAACTTTGTATCTAGACACTGTTTAACATTATAAACAAAATGGCAATTTTCGCTATTCACATGGAAATGATTTTGAGGTTACTTTACATTAAATAAATTTTTAATTCTGATCATATTTCCGCAACTATTTGAGATACTAAATAATTTATCGAAAAGATGTGATACTATTAAAATTTAAAAATATTTTATTTGAAATGTATTTGTATGAACCAATAGTCTTTGAAATATAAGCAAATATATATAATAGAGCGCTTTGAAATTGAAGTAGATTGCTATTCGCTTTGGTGGACATGAGATACTCCTCTTTTATCGATGATTCTTTAACAGTGTATATTATTTCATGTATGTTCTTTGGCGAAGTGTTTCTCTAACAATGTATAATATTTCATGTATGTTCTTTGGCGAAGTGTTTCTCTAACAATGTATAATATTTCGTTTCACATTAATTTTACCAGTTTTTAGTAAATATCTTTATTATAAGATAAACGAGAGAAAAAAATCTATGCGGTGCATCGTAGAATTATTTTATTTTCATGTCGGCGTGCCACTCAAATTCAATTCGTGTGCCTCTGGGTGGCACGCGTGCCATTTATTTGCTATACCTGGAAGGCGTAACTCTTGCAATAGGTTGGTCTACCGATTACCGGGAGATCGGGGCTCGAGTCTCGGCTGGTTGTACTGAAGGTGGTTTTCCACTCTCCATCAACGCAAACTCTAGTATACTCACTCTAAATATAAACCTTCTTTATCCCTACCACCTTAGCGTAATTACTAGGTCATGTGCGTATGACCTTAACGGATAGTTAGACGCTATGACAAATTAAAACATAAAGTAGATTAAGATTAAATAAATGCAACAATTAAGAAAATATTGTATAAAAGGATAAAATATTCATTTTTGGTGAATACCTTAAAGTTTTAAATTGTATATTTAACTATAGCCTGATTTTGGTTGGAAGAACAGTAGAGAAAATCAAAACATATTTCTTTGCGGCCAACATTGATACAATTTTATTAGATTATTTCTGTGGTTTCATAGGTATTGATATTTCCTATCAAAAGTGATAACTGCAGATGACATGACTTTATGTATGAACATATTAAAATTGTTTTAGTAACTTTAGTAACTAACTTCTACTGTTCTTCCTACCAAAATCATACTATAAAATTAGATGCTGTTATCTTGTTAAAATGGGTCGTATTTTTTTTATTCAAGCTGTAGGATTAGCTCTCTTAATATATATTTATATATTATACTACGGTATTTATTTACCTAGAGATTTTAGTGAAAATGTAAACATTGGGATTAGGCTATCTGTATATACATAACTAATAAATCTAAAGTTTAAAATTAAATTGTAATAGAAGAAGATTTGGATAAAGTCTCTAATTGCAATTCTAAACTACTACCTAGCGTTAATAACGTTTGAACGTTTGTAACGACCGAATTAAAAGTAAATCAAACCTATTAAATATAATTTATATTGTTTATTAAGCAATAGGTAGTCCACTCGTGTAATTATAAAAAATTAGTGTAATATTTTAATAGATTCGCTTGGTAAATACAATTATTTGCCAGGGAGAGTATGTGAGTTTAAATGATACGTAAAAGGATAGATACTATTTGTTGGCAAACCATTAATTTACGTTTTCGGTTAACAAACTTTTATTCTAAAATCAATATTTTTTTGGAAACTTTAATAACATTTTCATTTATATTTTTAACTTTCTCATTTTAAAAGGAATCTATTGTAATCGTGTCACTTTTTGACCTCAAGATTTCTATGAATGAATATTTAGGTTTTATGTGTGTCTGAAATCAAAACGGTTGATTTAGCTAAAGTCTGTCTGTCCGTCTGACTGTTTGAATTAAATCACTTAGATCTTAAAACTGTGTAAAAATTTTTTACTGAATAACATACTGAAACGTGATTCTAATTTAGATAGCACAGATTTAGTGTATTACAGTATTAAAATGTTTACCAAGGTTTACTCGTTAGAAGATATTTAAAAAATTTTTAAGAGTTTCTAGCTGAAGTAAGTTAGTTGGTTGTGCGTTAGTAAAAAGTTTATTGTGCCTTTATCTGACAGCTATAAAAAGTTATCCCTTCACGTTTTCCTATCTTAGGTCAGGGATCGGCAACATTTTAGTAGTTTTGTGCCGAAGTAATATTGCAAAGTCACTCAGCGTGCCAACCAACCTAAGCTCACCCAAATCATTTATATTTTTATACTAGTTAATAAGTACAACTATTCAAACAAAAGATAATCTTGTAAAATTTAAATGTAGCACCATGTTTCTAAATTGAATACATTAACTAACTACTGTTTCTTGAATATTTAATATTTTAATATAAATAAAATAAACCAGAATAGATACAAAAATGTTTTGCAAAATGTAGGTTCTGAAGACATTATTTTGAAATTTTAAAACAAAATAATTCAATCATTGTAATATAAAACACGTAATTAAAATTATTACTCACATATATGGTTTTAATTAAAGATAAAGGTTCTATTTTATGTTCATTCAAATCGCTCAGTGTGCCACACTTGGCGTGCGTGCCGTAGGTTGCAGACCCCTCCCTTAGGTTATGGGTTCTGCAGCTGTTACTATTTATAAATATTTTCAATACCTTTAAAAAAACTAATATTATGGTCAAATATTATAATTGTTGACGTGAAAAACTATGTTTGTGTTTTCTAAATGGTCCTTCATATGAAAAATGCACTATAACTTTACAAGTTTTGTGACAGAGAAATAATGAAACACAAAAACTCACTATTTCTAAGGTATTCATTTCTATTCTAAACTGAATATCTACATTTTTTACACTTTATTTGATCACTCATAGCAATGTGTGTTTAAACCGTCATTGCTAGCGTTATTGGCTCTGAACTGGATGGTTCGGATTTGAGTCACTCTTAGGTTAGTTTGATAACCTTCCACAAAAGAGTAGGAGACGTCTCAACATTACGATACAAACTTGTTTTTGTTATAATCAAAAACTACGTTTAATAATATTTTGTAAGGATGGATGAAAATTGTTCTTAGGGGACAATTTCTCGTCAACTGAAACTTTTGAGTTAATTATTTTTATTATTTAAAAAGTGATATTTATTTTAATTTCTAAGGCTCTTGGTCAAACATGTCCGTTTAAAAATCATCAATAAATAATACATATTTATATCATGAAGTGGAAGTATAAGATATGGATTTAATAAAATTAGAGAAATAACAAAGAGGTCAGCAAAAGTGTGTATGCTGCTAAGTTGCATAACGAGAAATAACAAGGAACTTAAAAAATCAGTAATCAATCTATCTTGACTAAAACTAGTTTATTATTCATAATAATAACCTCAACTGATAATAAAAATCAAGCTAGTAGACCACCAGTAAGGGTCATACGAGTTAAGACGTCTGAAGTTCACAATCGACTGGGCTGCGCATCATTGGGAAAACCGAATTTTAACCTTTGGCAGGTTCACTGTGATATTTCCAACCCACATTTCCAAGAATGTCGGTGCATTTATTCTAATTAACTCTTCCACGACTTCAAATATTAAGGTGCTTACCTATGAATTTATTTGAGATAGTTAACGTACATTTTCTGAACCGATTGATTATATCATTTAACACAACTTACCTGGTGACCTGGTGGTCTAGGGGTAAGGTGTCAGACTTCTATGCTGGCGGCCGGGGTTCAATCCTCGGTCCCGGCAAAGATTTATCTGATTACCAAACCCTTCCTTCACCTCTGACAAGACATCTTGTGAATGTGGGGAATGCCAGGCCTCCACCGTGGTTCGGATTCCACGTTAAACTGTAGGCCCTTCATTTCATCTCACAATCACCTTACCATTACACATTAGCGTAAGTGCGTATAACCCGAACGGGTAGTAAGACGCGGTGCTAATAATAATAATAATAATAACACAACTTACAAATAAGTGTTTAACCCGAACGGGTGTTAAGACCAGTTGCTAAAAAAATCTTACGGTCGATCTTACATTTTAGGGCATATACAACACTCAGTCACCAGGTCGTGGATTCAAACCTGTGAAAGAGTAAAGTCCATTTTTCCCAGTTATATTTATTTTGACCAGGATGGAAATTGGACTAGGGACGCCTAGATTAGTAGATAAACACACTATCGATTGAGCTAAGGTGAAGGTCAAATCAAGTGTTTAATAACCCTAGTACCACAATTTTTGAGTGGAAAAAACAGGCTAAGAGCGTAAACGAACTCATTTTATATTGATATTCCCGCTGTCAGAGGTATACAGTCCAATTTCAAAAGAAAGACCCTTTTATATAATGCAAATAAATATTATTTTGCAATCAAAAATTATAAAACTAAACTATACGATTATTATTATTATTTTATATACGTTAATAATATCTAATAAAATTAACAGCTGCAGGTCACATGAATTGACTTAAGAATACGTGAAAATGTTAATTTCTGGTAAATTTTCTTTCTGTCGGATAAGGTTCTTAATACGAAACTTGATTTTATTTAGTCATTCAAGGTTTGTGGCGTGGATTGCTGTGGGATATAAATTTAGCAGGCTTGTGCGAGAGGTTTATTTTGTGACTTTTTCCTACCACCTCCCTTTCCCTCTGATCCGCCCCCTCTACCAACGCCCCCTCCACCCCCCCC
>CABEEJ010002098.1:82757-109531 GCA_901482245.1 Timema douglasi
CGCCCCCCCCCCCCAGCTACTTTACTGGTCACGAGCTGGAGATAAAAAAGACTAGTTGAACTTAACATTTGGTCAAATTAAACTGATCTACAGTTGATACTTTATTCACACTTTTAGGTTAAATCAATTTCTCGTAAAAATAAATGGAACAGCGCACCGCACAGAATTTTTCTCGTTTCTAACTTAAAATAGAAGACTACTAAAATCTCGTAAGAACTGTAAACAAAATTGTAAGTCTATACATTGTTGTAGAAACACTACGCCAAAGATCATAAATGAAATAAGATACACTGTTACTTACTCTATGGCATTAGGAACTAGGAACAAGCTTAAAGAAAAAATGGTGAACCAACAAGCCTAGGAATCAAATTCATTTTCAAATACCTGAGTTTAAAAGTATATATACCTATGCTCCATTCACGGTAGGAATTAATCTCTGAAAGGTCTTTTTTCCTACCAATATCCTACTATATAGTAGATTTATGGTAGGGAAAAAGGCCTTTCAGAAGTCAATTCCTACGGTGAATGGAATATATATTCTTATAGCTCAGAAACTATAGGTTTTATAAAAATATATTTCAATTAAAAGATTTTTATCTTTAATAACACTACAACTTTACAACTATAAGTTATTTCGTATTTCAAATAGTTGTGGAGAAATGATAAAAATGGTAAAATATCCCTCATGTAAATTACCTTCTTAGTCGTTTTCATAAGAAAATGAGAATTGCATTCTTGTTTATAATACTAAACAGTGTCTAGATATAAAATTTAATCAAAATTATCATGGTGATTTGGTAGAAATTTATTTTTTATCTTTTTGCCCCTCAGTAAACTACCCTTAATTTTAGTTTTGGATGTATAATTCCAAAAACCCCTCGGAGGGACCGGATACCAAGTTTGAGCCCAATCGGTAAAGTGGTTTCGGCTCTGGCCCCAAGTACAGACAGACGGAATCGCGAGAGTAACTTTTTTTTTTGTTTCAGGGGGTCACGAAACTTCGACATTTATCAAAATATTGAGTTCGATTATTTTTGACGATCACAATACTTTCTCTCCAAGGTATCGAGGGAAAGTATAAACTGAATATATATATTCCCATATTAGAGCCATGTTTTTATTTATTTATATCTTTATATAATCAAATCACCCTTGGGTCATCAATCTTGTGATTGGTTTATTGTGGCTCTCCACTTGTGTCTATCCTGAGTCAAGTGTGTTACATCTTTGTACCTTCTTCTACCAGCATCATCCGTTATTTGATTAATGTACTCGCAGTCTTGGTCTCCCTCTTGAATTTATCCCTTCCACTTCTCCTTCTTTTATTGTATAATATATAATTTCATACTTGAAAGATATATTTACGTATCTACATAATTTTCTTCCATGAAATATAGTTGTTATACATGTATTTATAAAAACAAACAAATGCATCTTTCCGCTCAATTTTGAACACACCCTCTAAGGGCCTTATCTGATGCTTCCTCCCTCTCCTCCATTCCCTCACATTTACTCCTCTTTTCTCCGAGGAATGATAGGCTAGCTATAGTCATTTACTCTCCTTCCTGCTTCATTACATTAAAACGTTAGTTATATTTTTCTGAAATATAGCAATATATATGCAAAGAGGATTAGCTTAAGAAAGTTTAATTATATCAAACAATTAATTATTTTAAAATTATATTTTCAACACTTCCTTACTATTCGTCCAGGTTATTGTCACCACCACCCTTGTATCTTAACTGTGTGTGGGCCTGTTGATATAATAGGATGTCTTTGCCGAGGATTGGGGACCTGGTGGCGAGGGGTGGAAGGGGAGGGTGATATGAATACTTATGTGAGTTCGTTATTGACGTTGTACTTGGCTTTTAAAGAGGTTTATTAAATAATACTACTATGACTATTAAAAATGTGATGTTGAAAGTGAAGTTAAAACGATGTTCTGTGGTCAGCCCAGAGGGGCTCAATCCCTCTCATTTTAACCGGGCCGTCGCTCAGGGATACTGACACCACCTTTTGGGTCAGTTCCTCTAATTTATTTGACTATCAAATCATCATAACAACCTCGCAACGTTCGTTTTGTCACTCGCAACTCACAACTTACAGTGTTTACAAAAGCACGCCTTCCAATTGAGGTCGTGCGATTAACACTATATAAATATAGCTACACTATCGTATAAACAGAACGGGTAGTAAGACGTGGTGCTAAATAAAAAAAACTACACTAATACACACTGTGGTGGCTGCTTGGTCTAAGGTGCTTAATATCTCCACCACAATTCCAGAAGCTGAAATTTTGCAGGCACGTATCACCTAACCAAAAAGAGTGCAGTAATACTTGGAGACTCAAATGTTACATGAGGGCCCCAAAAATGAGAGGACATCCAGATAACCGAAGTCATAAAACTCTTGAGGCCCAAAAGAACTAGAAAGCTGAAATTACTTTTACAAAGAAACGTTATCCAATGAGGCAGCGGAAGCCCATGACGTACTATTCGGACGCGTGAACATAATCACTCTTCTGAGGAAAAGCCAATGATTTACTATCAATGAGGTTTATCATGGGGGTCAGTGTTTTTGCTCCGGATATAAATCGTGCAAACTGAAACAAACTCCCCCCCCCCCCTTTACACTCAAGAGACCAAAGTTCCCCATAATCCCAACAAAATGAACAAGGACAATCCTTTAACAACGTGGGCATTTTCCTCAGGGACCTGGTATTTTCACACGGACAGCTGCACATTGCGCTCACCAAAAAAATGTTCAAATAAATGTTATTGAAAATGGTGAGAAACAAGGGCATTTACTAAAAAACGAAAAGGAATACACACAAAAAAAGGTTGTTTTTGTATTACTTTTGGTTCAAACAAACTAGAGTGCAGTTTGGGCTATGGGTTTCCGAATATCTGTATATACTGATATGTATATACTTATATATAGTGATATATATATGTATACATACATATTGGTATATAGACTATAACACTATTAAGATTTGTTTTCTCTATCTGGTATCTCCAGGTCATGGATCAGACGTTGAGCAATCCTTGATGTGACACTCTCTCCAGAAGACGACACTTACTAGAGTGACCTTCTAAATGGTGGAGTTGTTGAGGTGGTAGGGAATGAAAGGGAACGCGAGTTAAGGTCCGTATTTTTGTAATATCAATGACAAAGATATTTTTTAGCCAAAATGTCATTTGAACAAAGAAAAATTTAAATAAATATAAATAGTTGTGGTCAAATGGCGCAATGTGCCTATGACAGCTATATCCTTTTATATTTTACCATCACCACGTCTTACTACACATTCGGGCTATACGCACATGTACTAATTAGACGGATGTGTTGGGAATTAAAATGTTGAAATTAGAAGATGTGTGGCCACATTTGCGTGGCTGAGATTCGAACCCAGATCTCTCCTGTATATAGGGTATAGTCTATTGCATGCGAGGGTGGTCCCTTAGGTTATTCGACCAATGACAGATATATTTAAAAAAAACTGTTAAGATAATCATTATGAGAAATGTTTATACTGAAGCAATATTTTATTTATTTAGTCAAATTTTTCTTCTTTGTTATATGAGTATTAGGTGACCTGGCAGTCTAGAGGTAAGGTGTCAGACTTCTATGCGGGCGGCCGGGGTTCAATCCTCGGTCCCGGCAAAGATTTATCCGATTACCAAACCCTTCCTTCACCTCTGACAAGACATCTTGTGAATGTGAGGAATGCCAGGCCTCCACCGTGGTTCGGATTCCACGTTAAACTGTAGGTCCTCCATTTCATCTCACAATCACCCTACCATTACACATTAGCGTAAGTGCGTATAACCCGAACGGGTAGTAAGACGCGGTGCTAATAATAATAATAATGATTGAAAACCAAAGTAAGATTAAATGTGTGGAACCATCGACAGCACAAATGAAAGGGATTCGAAAGGGATTCGAACCAAGATTCTCTCGTAGATTGTGTTCAAGAACATCAGCTACCAATGTAGTTACAGATGAATTATATTGTTACATTTATTTATGTATCAACTAAAACATCTTGTCTGTAAAATGAGGCTCCATTTTAATGAATTAACCCAATTACATTCATCATGGTTGATGTTTTTTGACTATACAACCAAACTAGAGTAAGAGCATGATGTAGTTTGGTTTATAATATTAGATAAAAAATAATAGAATCTCTTTGATATAGTGGTTAAGCATAAATGATCCAAAGCTATAAAATATCGAATAGAGAAAATATTCTCCAAGATAAATCAAAGTTTGAATATTTTTCCTTACTTTTTGTTATTGGATTTTTTATATCGTGCTTATTTATGCAAAGATGAAAATTAAATTATTTATGAAACGTATTATTGCATAATTAATTGTGATATTTCATTATTCACTGATAAGTACAGTTATTATACCATCTAATTCTTCTTACTTTCTTATATCAAGAGATTGTGATCGTGAAAAAATCAATCAAAGATGATTTTACAATTCTGTTTGTGCCCACGTGCCTGTCTCTGGCCACGGATATAAAATTGGTTATTATAAATTTTGTTAAAATTAAACATTTAGATTTCATAGGGCCATACCACATTTTTTTTCCCTAACCTTTCAATAAAGGATAGTTTACAGAAGTATAATTTCTTTGACTTACAAATTTTTGGAAAATGACTATAGCATATCTGTTTATAATGAATATCTAGGATTTGTTCGACATCCATGTATAATTGGTTTTTGGGCTAAAGTTCGTTGAACTGACGAGAAAATTCTATATATTTCTAAAATGGATTCAACAATTTTGTTAAATATGTATATCTGGAAATAATTGTGTGGTAAGATAGATAAGAACGTATAATATTTTGGGGGTAAAAACTCATTTATGAGTAGCTTACCACTGACTATCTTTCAAAAAGTTGAAATATTTTACAAATGGCTCTAACAATTTGGGTCCAAATGAGTGTCTTGAGAGTGTTTAACATAACAAACTACAGTGTATATTTGTTTTTGGGGTAAAAATGTATTTATGGGTTATTTACAAATGACTGATTTTTCAAAACCTTGAAATACATTTTTTTTCTCTTTATTTAAAAAGTTTCTCATCTAATGCTGCTATGCTTTTGACAGATATTTGACAACTGTTGACATAACCGTGTGAAGAAAATCAAACTAAATGTTGCTACTTGAGATGTATTTGATTTGTTTTGGATAAAATAATGTTTTGCTATAAAAACTATACCAACACTAGTCTTTTATCGTGTCCCCTACAACTCCACCTTAAGGGTAGTTTACTCAAAATCAGTTTTGCAAATGATCTTTAAAGCCATAATACACAATATAAGAAAGTTTGTGCGATTTAGCTATGATAATTAATTTTTATAGAAATATTAATTTGTCATGTAGCGTCTACATAACAGCTCGGAATGGCAAAAATTTAACATAAATTGAGTATCCAAGCCATAAATATATTTTATTAGTGAAGTCTATTAATTGCTGGAGTTGTATTTTTCCACGAAGCTTCGTTCACTCTTATTGTATATATTATATAACATTATTACAAGAAATATTTTGTGTATTTATAGTCACTTAAAATATTGGACGTTCTAGTGACTGATATTTGTTTATAATCGATGGGACAGTGTGCATAATTTAAATAATTATTACTAACAGGACATGAAGTCCTAAGAAGAGTGAGTGAGAAGATAACAATTTTGGATGGTAGGAGAAGGCAGGGCAAAACACCTAATAATAGTAATAATCATTTATTATTATTAGCACCACGTCTTACTACCCGTTCGGGTTATACGCACTTACGCTAATGTGTAATGGTAGGGTGATTGTGAGATTAAATGAAGGACCTACAGTTTAACGTGGAATCCGAACCACGGTGGAGGACTGGCATTCCTCACATTCACAAGATAGCTTGTCAGAGGTGAAGGAAGGATTTGGTAATCAAATAAATCTATGCCGGGACCGGGGATTGAACCCCGGACCCCAGCATAGAAGTCTGACACCTTACCCATAGACCGCCAGGTCACCCTTAGTCCTTATACTTATCACCTGAAGACGGTTATAGGCTTCGTGTTAAAAGTAAAAATAAAACTTATCTACCTTGAACCCAAATACATTCTGGGGCCGGCCCTGTAAAAGTTGTTGAGGAATTGGTTCTTTGATCTTCAAAGCTTTGTTCGACCTCTTTTGATCAAAGACGCAACTCAACATTTACTACTCGCAAATTTAACTAAGGCTATTAAAATGTGAGCTCCACCAGAAGCTATGATGTCGATCAAGTCCTGAGTATCATTGTCAAAGGTATTGACGTTATTTTTATTTTATTTTATTTTTTTAGTATTCTTAGTTAACCTAGTGTATCAAGCAGTAATTTCTACAAGCGTCACATAAAATTGATGTCCCTATCTTACGTCAGGAACTAGGTTGAGTGTAAATAGTAAACGACCAATTTATTTAGTAAATATTTTCTTTTTAAGTCCTTGAAACCTATTCTGGTTTAATATTCTTACGTATTTATGTGAAGAGCAAGTTTTATTAATCTCATAAGGATTTTAAATGTAAAATTGTAACCTATCTAGTATATTAAATAAATGGTACATTGCACCGCAAAGAACTTCTCTCTTGATATAGAGATACTTAACTTAAAACAGTAAGAAATGTGAATGCAAATAATATACATTATTGCAGAATCAAAATTAAAGAAAGAGCATCATATTCTACCAAGGAGTATAAATTTTAAAATATATAATATACACTCTTACAGAAACATACTAGAAAAAATGTTACAGTAAACAACACATATACTCCATCTATTTTATGTTAAAATAGAAACATTTCCTAAAAACTCATATAATTTGTGGAACAAAATAATATAAATTGTTGCAGAAACACTCCACATAAGAGTGTCAATATAATAATGACAGCGTTTCATTGAGAAAAGAGGAGTATTTCTGTTCAACAAAGATCATAACAATCAATTTTAATTTCAAAGTGTTCCATAAAATATATATAAGTAGGCCATTACTTATAGCTAAGAAACTATTAATTTAGTAAAAGTATATTTCAGATTAAATCTCTTTACTTTTAATAGTACTCGACATCGCAAAAAACACTTTTTCGGGCCATCAAAATCTTGAATTTGAATTTTTTCCACTGAAAGTAAATATATAATTATATCTATGCAACATCTAAAAGCCATTTATATTATAACAAAACGCCTTGAGTTGTCAGAGAATTGGTTTTGATTTGTTTCTAAGTTATATACATCCATTACTGTTTCCAGTCCGTGGCCTTGGTCAGTTGTTTTTTTATCCAGGCCATATATTATACACTACCGGCCTGCTAGGTCTGCCATAACTTCATATTATGTTATATAAGCTAACATAAAATTAGGACCGGCACAACAACCAGTCCCAAGCCGTTAATTTATCTCCGTGAAAGTGTAATCGCACATTTCACCAATGATAAATTTTTCGGCCGTGCTGGGAATTGAAACCAGGACCCTTAGCTCAATAAACAGACACGCTACCGACTGAGCGAAAGTGTCGGATCTCTTCTACATTACATAAGAAACAATTTTTTTTTTAAGTTGTAGCATATTTTTTTGTGCTATGGCTCATACTCCATGAACACCATGTTATTCAAGTGGTAAAAATATTTGGAACCTTACACAAAAAATAGCCGACTCTGCTTTAAGATAAATAGTGATGAAAACAAAATTTATTATGAGCAAGCGACAATGGAAAACAAATTAGCTATAGGAAGGTTTTAAAATATATATGTCCTCAAAAAACTAACATTTTATTTTGATTATATTTACAAAACCTTATTTATATAATTTATAAAAATAATATTATGCATTTTAGGCCGCTACGAGCTTTTTCTATTTCACTGAATGTTTTATTAACTTTAATTATGTAGGATTTGAAAATTAAAAATATAGTTAGCTTTTCACCTCCCATTTTAAATATTATTCTACTTACTAAAACCCTTCAAATACAAAACCTTATCTCTATTTATTATGACCTGCCTCGGTGGCGTAGTTGGCTAACGCGCTAGTCGTGTTGAGCTTGACTGCTGAGGACGGGGAGATCGAGGTTCGAATCTCGGTGGGTAAACTGAGGATGGTCTTTTCTAAATGGCTTTCTACTCTACTCCCACGCAAATGTGGGTTCACTTCCTCTAATTCAACCTTCCCAATTCCTAACCCATTAGAGTAATTAGTAATTAAAGCGTATAACCCGAACGGTTAGTAAGACGCGGTGCTAAATATTATTATTATTATTTATTATGCGTCAGCGGCTTGTATAGTCGGTCCACACTAATTTTGACACTTTTTGACAGTTAAAATCGTAGTAAAAATCTCTCTGTACACATCCACCTTGCAAATATTGTTTGACATTTTGACAAATAAGGTCAGTTTATGTCACTTATCTAACGTAATTGACATAATTATCGGTGAGACGTACGAATCAGAACCTGTTTTAAGTAACCTTTCAAGTATTTGACAGTAGTTCCGAAGAGATTTCCACTTATGGTGAGCACCCGTTAAAAACAAATTATGATTAACTATCCTTAGCATACCCCGCTGGGACTCGAAGACTGACATCCCCGTCACGGAAATATTAGACCAAATGAGCTTGACGTTAAAAACTATTTTATATTTTTTACGTGATTTTAAGGTCAACCCCAATTTTTGTCACAAAACATATCAATTTAAAAGGTTTAAACCATTTTTTAATCATGAATTTAACAATCTATTAGCCATTTAGTTGGTCGTATTCTACATAAGACGTAAACAATATTTAAGTGAGACTAAAAGAGTTTGAGGTTCGAATCCCTTACGAATGTAGAGAGGTTTATTTTTTAAGAAAAAAGGATTCTTACACTTTCTCCCAACAAATGTTGGAGAATTTTCTCTAAATTCTAACTTCCTCAACCTTACCGCCTTAGTGTGGATATGCAGATTGTCCATAAGGGTGGTAGGCATCTGGTTAGTACTACTTGCACCATCTGGTATAAATGCCATATACCAGGGGAGCTCGGGAAGGGTTGTAATATGTGATTCGCCATTGCCTTTCACACTGAATGTTTATGAGCGAGCTCGAAATGGCTTACCAATTTTTACGTAAAGTATTTTAACATACCTTCCAGGTTTCTCTTACGTACAACAATTGACATGGAACCAGCGACTTTTCTACGTGTTTTTATCACTCAAGAAAAATCCATTGACATTAGCTGGGTTTGAACTCACGAACATCGGGTCCTGAGGTGAGAATTCTACCCCAAGACCAAGAAAATCGACAATAATATGTTACCAAACACTAAATCAAGATATAAAATATTTAATATAAATACATTCAAATACTTTTTTGAAAGGGTCCTTTAAATTAACAAATCATTTTATCTATGAATGGATTCCATCAACTTTAATTTAGCGAGAGTGCTCTCTTTCTACCGGCCGATCAATGTTTATTATTGAGTTTAGTAGCACGTCGGCTCTTTCGTTTTTAGCGGATGGCTTCCTTTTGGAGGAAAATGAATTCGTCTTTAAGCGAATGCAGAGGCCTCAAAACTTTAATTATATTTTGTGAATTTTATTGAAATTGATTCAGTCACTTTCATACTATATATATTTTTAATGAGTGACCTACCAGTAGAGGTCTACACACCTATATAGTGATTCAAGCTGAAGTTTTTACTTAGCGAACAACGCGATATAAGAACAGATCCAGTCACGAGTATATTCTAGACTTGCTAATTACACGTTCTCCACACGGTATGTGTTTTATAATATACACCATCTAAAGTAGGATTGTATTTAAGTGTGTGCATTGAAAAGCTACCAGATTTACTCTTATATATCCATTCATCAAACCACATGACCTGCAAGATCATAAGTTGAGTTGTTACTTTTTGGAAGTCAAAATATTCACAACCAACAGTTTGCTTTGATGTCTTTCTTTTAACTATATTTATTTCTTCTGATAGCTGTCAACTACCACCACCCTACGTATCTACATCTAGGAACATTTATAAGTTGGCGCAATGAAAATTTTATAAGAATAAGATGATAAAAATACCAAAAAGAAAGGTTTTGTAACCGTCATCTTTAAGAAAAATTGTTTTTGTAAAAAAAAATTGTTTTTTTTATTTAGCACTGCGTCTTACTAACCGTTCAGGTTGTACTGTGTGTAATTTATTATAGTCCTAAATATGCTAACGGGATGTTAGAGTCCATGCCAAATTTCAGCACATCCTGTATAGTGGTTATCACGTGAAAGAGTACCAATAACAAACAGATATGTAGGCCTATATATTAGTTAGATTTTTAAGGTGACCAATTGAGAACTATGTTGAATATATATAAATATATATAAAGTAGGATTTTAGTAGGATGAAACTTTTAGAAAATACTATCATAGCTTTATCAATAAACATTGATAACATTATATTCTATTATTCGTCCTATTTTATATAATATATACAGTAGGACATCAATATTTCGAATGTCAAAAATACGGATTGTTGAAAGTCCGGATCGCCAAGAAAAAATATTATTTATAAATATAACCACAGTGTTATCAGTATCAGAGATATGGCCGCCAAAAAACATAACTTAACTCTATTTTTTTTAAAAATGGAGACTTTTTCAGTTGTTAAATTTTTTCTTTTCTTTAGAATTTGAGATATTTAGCAACAACAACAAAATATATTTAAGTATGTTGTTTGGATAAAATTAAAATGTTTATACCTTAACAATAAGTTTTAAAGTATCCCGTCTAGGCTTATTTTTTATTTTTGATATAGGTACCTGTAGTGTATTTTTGATAATCCGGACAAATCGATAATCCGGTCTAGGTCGATAATGTATAGTAGAGCAACGATAATTCGGACTAATTGGGGATCGACCCAGTACTGGTTATCCATTTGCTCAGAATTTCAAAAATACAGTACCTATACCAAAAATAAGCATATATATTGATAATATGTACCAAAATTAACAGCTGCGTGTAATATAACTTGAGCTGTGAATATATTAAACCATACCTAGTAGCCTTTCTATCTGTCAGATAAGTTCCTCCTAGTAAAATCAGACTTATCCTCAGAACCTGTAGAAACCCGTATCGCATTTGGACACCGTTGATAGGGTGGTCCAAGTTTGAATTCCAGACGGATGCACTAGGCTTAATTTTCCGCATGTAATTTGCTATAATCAAGGTAATCCTTACGTGTAGATTTACTTTTATTTAAGTGGGACCCGCATTAGTTGACACGCGGACAAAGGCGTCGATCTTTAACTGACCGGTTTTCCGGTGACTGGGAGATCAGGATTTGAATCTCGGATGCTTGAACAGAGGTGTTTTTTCATAAATTGTACGGTATACCCCTCTCCCTCCAACTAAAGTATAAGCTATATTTCTTTTAAATTCTTCTCTTCTCATCATCCCTACGCTATGAGAATATTTCTTGAGACTGATAAAAGAACTAAAAGTACTGGAAAAAAAATGGAAAATTAATTTTTATCCTAGACGTATTTGAATTGAGGTTCTCTTGTACAAAAAATGTTATAAAAGTTGAACTTAAATAGGTATGCTCTTTGAATTAAAAATCAAAACAATATAATTTATCGAAAGATGGTGTAATGAAGAGAAAAATAATACAAGTTCAATTGAACCCCTGACCCACCACTTCGGTGGCCGCTTGGTCTAACGCGCTACTCTCGCAGTAGACTAGACTGCCGATGAAGGGGAAACCGAGGTTCTAATCTAGGTCAAGTGTACTAAGGGTGGTTTTACAAAAATAGTTTTCCACTCTCCTTACTGCAAGTATGGTTAATCTTCCTTTAAAATATAACCTTCCTAATCCCTAAAACCATTAGCGTAGTTAGTACATAACCGTATGACCCTAATCGGTAGTAAGATGCGGTGATATGAAAATTAATCCTTGATGGGTAGATTGGGACTCAAATTTTAGTCTGATCTACTGTGGATGGTTTTTTCACACTCCTTTAAGCAAATTTGGGTAAATTACCTCTAAAATACTTCCTTTTTTATCCCAACCCAATTATAGTAACTATCACATATGTGTATAACCTGAGTATGTAATATGACAGGGTGATAAAATAATTTTTAGTCACCTTTCCTTAATGTGTTGACCTATGTATCTATTCTTTTAGGGTAAGGAATCAAAATACCGCTTAATAGTCGAATGTATGGCAAGACTTGATGTTAAAATAAATAAGTCAAAGCACATGTGCTCCGGCCGGGGACCTTGTAAAGGTCACACACGTCCTAATGTGTCCCACCTGGCAGTGCAAACACATCCCAGTCACTATGTAAATGTGGGTTCAGTCTCGGATGTCAACATTGGAGTGACATTGTGGGCACACGACGGACATACCCATTAAATACACCTTCACACACACACACACACACACACACACACACACACACTCGCGACAACACCTTAGAATCACACGTGTGGACATGTAGGGGTGTCTCCTGATTCCGAACAGTCCTAATTGCGAACATGAAATTTTTAATAAATGGGGAGGTGTCCAGATTGAGGACACGCCATGTTGCTATGCCATCCCACCCCTAATTCGATAATAAGGACGGCCCACAGGGGCCCAGTAGTCATAGGTTCTATCAACCTCGTCAGTCTTAATTTGACTAAATTACATACACGAGTATTTGTAGGTTAGGTTAAAAGAAAGGCCCCTATGGCCGGTGAGTGTTGCCAGTAGCCTCTGATACCCGTGTAACCACCCTCACGTAGGAATTCCCGCGAGTTGCTCTTGAACTTGTTCGTAATCTGGACATTAGATATTTAGGTGACCATAACATTTTTGGGTGTGTTTCCAATTTGGACGAACTTTGCCCTGTTTGCAATCTGGACTGCTCGAAATCAGGATACAGCCCATGTAGGAGCTCCCTCACTTTAAGGCGCGTGTGCATGGTCCGAGAAAGTGGTCACGAGCTCGCTACCGCGGCTACCAGTTACCTCCGTGTAAATGGTGCGAGTGCGTTACCATGACCAAGGTCAACAACGTCACGACTGAGTGTTTTAAATCTAGGAGTGTCATATTTTGAGCCGGTCGAGAGTAGTGAAACGAATAGGTTGCCTACTCAAATTTGGTTAATATATCGCGTTGTGACGATGAGATTGTCATGAAAATTGTTCATTTATGTGAGGCAAACTACAAATAAATGATACAAAAACAAAGACGCGAGAAATTGAGCCGTGGAAAATATCGTGACCGCAATGAACATTAAATGGTGATGCAGTGCAGGCATGCACACAGTTCTTTGCAAAGCGAATCTTTCATCACAATGACTTCTTACACTAGAGCTTAGATCTCTAAACTGGAAACCAGAACAGAATCCATGACTCCCGTGCAACATTTTTTAGCGCATGTTTCGGCTCGTGTTTACTCAACCAGTTTCGAGAGTGTGAAACCTCGTCTGAGGGAAACCATTCGTACCTGTGAACAACAATTATTTTGGGGTGATTTTGACTAAAGCATACTTTTATTGTTTCCATTTTCTACAAATACCTTACTCGTGTTATTTGATTCATGTGTATCACAACCCGATAGGGGATGGTTTGTCCATAGGACCAGTCCCGATAGTTGAATAAAACTCATTCAAGTGAAAAATGACATGCTAGACACGGTAATCGAACCATGGAGCCTTTGGTTTTGCACACCACCAGTTAGTGAAAATTGAACCTGGACTTGAGATGGAGCAGGATGGCTCAGAGTTAGACCCTTGTTACGCCAAGTCAAGATTCCATACCTATTTATAGATTGTATAGTTTCATTTAATTTACTCGTTTTAGCATATTTACATCCCAAGCCTTTTTTTTTATAGAGGTAAATAGTGTTTTAATAAATTCATTTTTAACTTTATTATTTGCATATACATGGTCTTTCAGATATATATTTACTCAAACACTTAATTCTGAATGCATAAAAGCTTTTATTAATTGAATGGTTTTCAAACATATGTTTGTAAATGTTTATGTAAAACAGATTAAATCTACGAGTATAAATTCATGAATAGAGTGAAATATACTTTCAGAAAATTCATCAATATTATTGTTTCAAGGATTGTGATATGTTACGTTAAAATTGATGTGTGTAACTAAAATATTGAATGCCAGGCCTCCACCGTGGTTCGGATTCCACGTTAAACTGTAGGTCCTTCATTTCATCTCACAATCACCCTACCATTACACATTAGCGTAAGTGCGTACAACCCGAACGGGTAGTAAGACGCGGTGCTAATAATAATAACTAAAATATTAAATCATATAATTTTTACCAAATTTTTAAATGACGACAAAATAATATAGCTAGAAATGAATATTAAAGTTTTTACAGAAACATTTTTCAAATAAAAATATATACACAATCAAGATTATTTTTTTTAGCTTTGTAAACCTATTTATTCTATATCCTATATGGCTATTAGAATTTCTTCTATAACTTTACTAAAGACTAGTTCCTATTTGTAGAGCTCAATGATCTTGAGGTAAAATGCTTGCCTCAGCACCCAATGCTCTTGGGTTCAAACCCAAACAAGGTCTACAGATGATTCTTGGGCGATAAAAATCCGTAGCCACACTTTATTTGGAGGGAAAACAAAGTATTTGGTCTCATGTTGATTTTGGCATGTAAAAAAGAACGCTTAAAGGTACCTATATGAAAATACCTTTCCTGGCAAAATTGTTTATACCCTTCATCTCTCTCGCTCATAAAAAATTCAGTGTGAAAAGCAGCGTAGAACCACTTCAGAAATATGAACTCCCCTAATACACGGGATTTATACCAGATGGTGCAGGCAGATTCCGGGTTGTTAACTTAAGAAGAAGAGTCTCTCTCTATAGTCTGTATACTCATCACAATCCCGCTACGCGCCCACGTGACACCCAAACACTTTCTATTCCTCTTCTATTCTCTCTTTTTTACTATTGCTGGATCTTGTTTTTTGAACGTTTTTGATCTATTTACTAAAAATACCTCTATTTAAAAACATTTTACTCATAAGCTTGATCAACTTATTCTAGCCTTCTCGATAATCAATGTGGGTGGAAATATAGGGATAGAGTAGGTGTAAGTTTGTGTGTGATATAATATCATTAATATTATTACTATTAGTATTACTATTATTATTATTATGAAATAATTATGTATATTTATAGTTACTAATTAATACGCTCAGCATTATTTTCTTGTCATATTATTTGATATCTCCACCATGTTTATATTGACATATATGTGTAGTATAAATTACATATGAATGTGTGTGGTATGATTAGGTGTGTTAATATAATTTTTATATTATTTACTTTTGCTTCCTTGGTGTATTTAATTTTAATATGCAGTTAAGTGTACAGTTATAATATGTAGAGCTATGATAAATAACTTTAAAAAAATTGTATATACATAATAACACGATGCGTGTAATCCAAAAGGGTAGTAAGACGCGGTGATAGTAGTAATAGTAAATAAGTCTAAGTGTGATCATGAATTATTAAAAGTTGTCTAGTGTGATAGAAGTATCTGGCCTTAACTGCACTCTAATAACCCGCCTCGGTGGCGTAGTTGGCTAAGGCGCAAGTCGTGTTGAGCCCGACTGCTGAGGACGGGGAGATCGAGGTTCGAATCTCGGTCGGGTGAACTGGGGGTGGTTTTTCCTAAATGGTTTTCCACTCTCCCTCCACGCAAATGCGGGTTCACTTCCTCTAATTCAACCTTACCAATTCCTAATCCATTAGTGTAATTAGTACTTAAAGCGTATAGCCCGAACGGGTAGTATGACGCGGTGCTAAATAACAATGCACTCTAATAAATACTATATTATTATTATAATTATTATTACAGCGCTTTCTGGATTAAAACAGTTAAGTAAACTTCTTGTTTGTTAGATAAATCTCATTAGAAGGATATTTGATCGAGAAAGTCTTCTTGACATAACCAGAAGCTTTGAGACGATTACGCACTCGAGCGTATCTTCTATAAGTTTGTTGACTGAGCTCGCGTGATCGGCTCAGCAAATAAAGCCTAACCGAACCAAAATACCAGGGAATCAAATCGGATTTCCAACCTTTCGCGAATGCGGTGAGGAGTGATGTTAGTTGCTCTGTTTAGTTTGGGAAAAAAAAAACCTTCAAAGTTGAGAAGTGCATGGAAAAGTGAATTATGATACCGTACTATTACTTTATTTTTACAATTTTGAAGTATTCAACGACAACTTTTTAAATAGACTTGTTATATTACCACACGACTTACAAACTACTTATCTCTATAACATACACAACAACTAATAACCTGGTTCATAACGGTGAGAGAGGAAACGCCTTATTTAAACAAAGATAAATATTTCATCTATACCGGGAATGAACCCATGACATTTATCTCAACGCAAACCATTAAGGCCCTTGGCCCTGTCAAGTGCAAGTTTAAAACATATTTTGTGGGAAGGTAGGCGGGAGGGTTAAAGACGTGGCGTTGCCTCACAACCGACCAAATTATCCTTCCGCGCCAACAAGAACAGATGGATCACGGAAACCGTAGATGGCGCTAGCTACTGGGCAGATCTTGCGGGAAAGTCATGCATTTGGAAATATAAGTTTTCTCAAGAACGAGTAAAATGTTTATGTTAATATTTTCAACACCCTTTCTAAGATAATGTATCAATGTTTATTAATTGTTACATTTTCTTATTTCTTGTTATAAAATAAGCAGTTTTCTATTGAAAAATGTCAGTTTTATCGATGTTTGCCCACTGCTAAAATTATAGAGTAGGTGTGTATATAAACATGCTTCTATTCTTGAAAAACAGTTTCCTAAAAGAAAATTGAAAAACAATAAACATTCTTGAAGATAACCGTTGGTTCCCACGGCTCTGCATTTCCACGCCAAATGAAAAGGGCCAATCACTTTGCAAACTCATGTTTATTTAAGTGCTTGTAGTGATAATACTTTTTAACTACTTTTTGTCACTAATCATTTACCGGTCCTTGTTTAACGCATATGAACTCATTCGTATGGTGTTTTAGGTATGAGGAAGTTTGAATTTCGATTAGGTATACTTGCACTTACATGGAGGAAGAGTGGGAAACCATAATGGGGGGAAAAGAACTCAGTGTCCTGGACTGGGATTCAAACCCCAATCTCCCCACTATCGGCATCCAAGTGTGTTGTGAGAGTGACTCCTTAGACTATTAAACCACCAAAGGTGGTGGCTGGGTTCCTATTTAAATGCAATATATTTAGTTAAAAGTGGGAGAAACATCTTTATATTAGAAAAATATATTCAATTTAAATACATGTGACAAAATGAGCCATTCTTAGTGGGTCCCTCACTCCCTCTCCGGGGGACACGCAGATGGAGGCATCACTCCCGTCTTATCTGGTATTCTGGTGACAGGGAGATTGTAGTTTGAATCCCATTTGGGCGTAGTGAGGTGGGTAGTGTTTTCCTGTGGAGCTTTCCTCTCTCTCTCTCTCTATATATATATATATATATATTTCTCTCTCTCTCTCTTTCCACAAACATATTAATCTATATGTTGTATTGATTTTATTTTAATATTTTTAGAAAAAAATTGTAAAAGGTTTTACTGATTTCATATTTAGTACAGTAAACTTAAGTTTGAAAAATAAATTAATTGCGGTGTTAATAAAAACTTGTAGGCATGTTTAAGAACACTTACTCTTCGGAAAATTAAATGAGTCCTGAGTGAAAGGGTACCTGCTTCAAGTTTAATGGTATAAGATTGTCATTTTATGGTAATTTTCACTATTTCATCAAGAATTAAATATAAATAAATGAATGTGTTAAAACCCTAAATATAATGATCCTCAGTGTGGTGGTGGTAGTGGTGGTAGTAAAAGGGATAGATGGGGCAAAATTCTAAATATCTAAGAATGTCTCATTCAACTATATTTTACACATTATTTTATATATTTTATTTATTTAATATTAATTCCTTATTATAAACTTAAATATTAATTTTCAAAAGTTTTGAGTGTTTTTAATCCATTTCATCGCACGCTTTCTATAATTATCTGAAATTAAAAACAAAAATTGTATTTTTACATATACCAGAAAAATATTTGTAATTAAATGTATTAATTACTTTCAAAAATTTAACTATAGCTTAAAAATTGGACTAATTTCAATTTTTTCCAATTCTATCTATATTTTTTATATGAAAATAATTTTCTTAAAGTTTTGATTTTGTTGGAAATATGTCATGAAAATTACTAAATGTTTCATTCACGACATCGATTTCTTCATCATTAAAATAATTGTATTGTACTAATAAGTGTCCTCGAGTGGCATGGGAATATGCAAGTCCCGTTAAAATGTGCTCAACAGATGTTGGTGCAAGAAAGACACTTAATATCCTCTCAGTCAGCTTCTTGCCACGATAAATTATACGCAACGTAAAAATGACACTATTAAATGGAACCCCCCAAGATTTATGACGACATTACTTATCTCAGAATTTGGCTGAGCAGGAAGCATTATATCCTCATTCCCCAGCCTTAATATATAAAGGCTGGTAAAAGGTTAAAAATGTTGTTCTAAAATTGGATATTTTTTTCATTCAATGACAGCCATCATTTAGGCCTATATAGCGTCATAGTCACTTTGGGGCGCAATAATTATGAACAGCATTATTGTTATTATTATTACTATTCTCGATTGATCAAAAGGTTCTTTACAAGTTTTTATTCCGTCTACCCTTGTCATCCTGGAATATTTTCCATTCCATTAAACTTTCCAGTCATCCATAAAGCATCACCTGGAGATGGTATTTCAGTTTAGTTTGTAAATGGAAAATTTAAATCCTCAAAAAATATAGCTGTGCAATTCCATTTATGTTGGGTTTTTTCCAAACCGTATCACACCCACGATACCATGCTTTATTCTAAGTCTTTTTTTAATCGTTTTTGATCAATAATACTGAAATATTATGAGTTATACATTTAATACCAACCATGTGGTGGAAAGTATTATAAACATCATTAGTATTTACATTGAAATCCCAGTTATTAAAAATAGCTGTGCAAATGCTGCAGGCTCATTTTTTTTATGGTGCCATTATTTAAGTCATAATTTAGATAACACGTCAATTACATTTTTGAATCTATTTAAAAAAAATAAACGTTACTAGGCTAAATTATAAAGGTTACTGAAAGGCTCTAATTTTAACTGCAGATATGTGTAATATTAGCACATTTTTTCCTTCGGATTTTATTACATAACTTTTTTGTTTTACAATAATGGTTTCCAATAAAATGTTTAAAGACTCCAGAATCATTTTGCCAATGTTGTATAAAAAACCAATGTTATTAGAGTAAGAACTAGTAAACTAAATCACGCATGCAATGTCCACTCATATTATTTCAGTTGATTTTTTTTTAACTATTCTAATTCCTTCTTCGGTTTCATATTTCTTTTTCTCGTTATACAAGTTTTCATTTAAAATCTCGTTAATATTTTTTTAACAGGAGTTTTATTATTTATTTTTTTTGTCGTAATAATAATATTGGCCCCATTATGTTCTATCAGTTTGCTTTTGACAATTTTGACATGTAGAACTTCACCTTGTAACGTATCTATCAAACCTTGTAGCTTAAAGAAGCAATCGTAACTATTTTCAAAGTAGTTAAAGATTGTTTTATTTGCAGATTAAACTGTATCTGTTCATGGATGTCCAGGCGTGTCGATTTTCTTGCACTTAGTTCTCTAATAAACTACCTGTAACAATTACAACTGCATTCAGCCTCGACTGCAATTAAATCATTATTATTATTATTATTAGCACCGCGTCTTACTACCCGTTCGGGTTATACGCACTTACGCTAATGTGTAATGGTAGGGTGATTGTGAGATGAATATGAAGGACCTACAGTTTAACGTGAAATCCGAACCACGGTGGAGGCCTGGCATTCCTCACATTCACAATATGTCTTGTCAGAGGTGAAGGAAGGGTTTGGTAATCAGATAAATCTTTGCCGGGACTCGAGGATCGAACCCCGGCCGCCAGCATAGAAGTCTGACAGCTTACCCCTAGACCGCCAGGTCACCCTGCAATTAAATCGATAGCACTACTAAGATGGCCCTGAATCTCTTGTCTTCATTCATCATTTCTTTGGATTGCTCATTCAGTGACTATTCTTTGTTTCCAATAATGTAACAAACAATATGTACTGCATCTTTTATATATACACTTGCTTTTTTCGATTCTATTTATTTAAAATTATGTGGAATAATTTCTGTACAATAAAAACATTTTTCTTTGAAATCAAAAATGGTTAATTATATTCGTGAGTTCCTTGACTCTATATCTTCACTTTTTTTTTCTCTCTTCCCTGCAACAATTTTACGTGGTCTTGTGTGATGTTTTTTCTACACGCCATATGAATAACAACAGAAGTTAGCCTCATAGTAAATGGTTTTTGCCATCACCTCTTTCTTTAATGCATTTTCTCAAAGTTTCCACCACATCTTCACCAGCATTAACACTCTCATTTAAAAAGTTTTCTTCATAAATAAAACAGTTATTATTTTCCCCCAATTTTTTTAAGTGGATTTATTAATTTTAAAAGACACTATTTGAATGAACCATAGAAACTTTTGTACATTCTTCATATAAACTAATATTATTTATAGAATAATAAGTAATAACACGATGCTACACCCACTAAATACAAAATATATCTGCCGGAATGAACACGTGTACAGTGATAGTATGTAGTTGCGACATCTGCGCGGCGGTGGAAACGGATATACCTCCTCTAGCCTCCGCACGCCCTAATATTAGGTCAAAATAACTGCTAAAGCAGGTAATTTACAACTCAGGACAATTTTGACTATAACAATAGATTCGTTTAACTATATATAAGAGGTGACCTGGCGGTCTAGGGGTAAGGTGTCAGACTTCTATGCTGGCGGCCGGGGTTCAATCCTCGGTCCCGGCAAAGATTTATCTGATTACCAAACCCTTCCTTCACCTTTGACAAGACATCTTGTGAATGTGAGGAATGCCAGGCCTCCACCGTGGTTCGGATTCCACGTTAAACTGTAGGTCCTTCATTTCATCTCACAATCACCCTACCATTACACATTAGCGTAAGTGCGTATAACCCGAACGGGTAGTAAGACGCGGTGCTAATAATAATAATAATAATAATAACTATATATATATGACCCACCTCGGTGGCGTAGTTGGCTAACGCGCTAGTCGTGTTGAGCTATACTGCTGAGGATGGGGAGATCGAGGTTCGAATCTCGGTCGGATGAACTGGGGGTGGTTTTTCCTAAATGGTTTTCCACTCTATCTCCACGCAAATGCGGGTTCACTTCCTCTAATTCAACCTTCCCAATTCCTAATCCATTAGCATAATTAGTACTTAAAGCGTATAACCCGAACGGGTAGTAAGACGCGTTGCTAAATATTAACTATATATATGGCAATTTTCACTAGCATGTCCATTATTTCCTTATTATATCAGTTTTGGTGCTCATTTTACAGTACTAATTCACTGTCTTCTATGTAGACTGTAGATAACCACACATATGCGAAGCCTGGTTCGATCTTTATCATCATCTATTTCAGTTAGGATAATCCCTGATTCAGCCAAACGTCCTACGCGAGTATTTCGCAGACGCATAAAAGTAAGCGACTGAATGAGGATGTGACAGGTCTGGACGTGCTTCGAACTCAACACTTTCGTGGATCAGTTTTTTTTTACCGGTTCACTGCTCTTACTCTCTCTCTCTCACTACAATACACGAATGATGGAAATTAAGGGGACCTGGTCCTGAAACTTTCGAAAAATTTCAAAATTTGTTTTTTTTTGGCCCTATTAGATACAGTAGAGTTTTCTGAACAAGAAAATGAATAGTTTCATATATTTTTTATTATGTTTTCTATAATTTAAAATTAATTTAAAGGAATTGTGAATCTATCCATACACCTTTATTACATGTACAGTAGCTCAACCACATCTGCTACAACTTTTCTGTGTACTTACAAATAAGATAATGGTTTTTATTATTTTGAAAGTGCAGAAATAAATAGTTAATTAATTTCACTATTTTTCTCTTTACATCTTTGATTTGACTATCCATGCTATAGTTAATTTCATTATTTAATATTATTATTTTGTTTTTGTTTTTAGTTATAATTTGTGTGCGTATAACCTGAACAGGTAGTAAGACGCGGTGCTAATAATAATAATAATAATATAATTTGTGAGTAAACCTTATTTACCTATTTATTGTTCTAGTGAAATAATCATGGGCAGAATTAATAAGCTTAGTATAAAACATAATTCAAGGGAAATAGATATACTGTCCAAATGTCAAAAATAATCAATATAAATGGTAGTTCAACAACAAACAATCATAACCTATGTCATAGTGTTCAGCAACCAGAACCTAATTTGAATAATATAAATAAACCTAATGCTCATCAATCAGAGCTTATTCTAAATTCTACTCCTTCTAGCGCATCAAAGAGAAAATTGACACATTTGAATGAAGATGTAAAAGATAATATTAATTTTAATAACCAATGTGGGAATATAATAATTGTTTTGAATATTTTGTCAAATAAAAAATGTATTCATGGTTAAACTCAAAATCCTAATGAGAGTTTTAATAAATGTATATGGGAACGACTTCCAAAAACTGTATTTGTAGGGCTCACTACACTTAGAACTGGTGTAATGGATGCAGTTATTTGTTTTAATGACGGGGCTGCAAACCGACTAAAGGTTTTAGAAAACATGGAAATTGAGCCTGGACATAACGCGGCTAAGTCACTTAGAGCAATCAACAATGTGAGACTCCAGGAAGCTGAAAATGATGCACTTCAAATTATCAAAAATGTCAGGATAAGAAATAGGAATGAAAAGAGAAAATTAGAAGATGAAGAAAGCCAGAACAAAGAGGATTATGGCCCTGGAATGTTCTAGACAAGAATTTTTCATTTAAAAAAAATAATTGTCACCTTTAAAGGCCTTTTTTCTCTAAATGTACTATTTTTGGCTTTAGGTACACTTTACTAAAAAAACCTCTAAAAGGTAGAGACCCAAAATTTTGCACTCATGTTTATCAATATATTATTGTAGCTTTGTACTACAATTATCTTTATTGGAATATAAATATACTGTAAATATTTAATTAATAACTATAAAATGTTTTTTATAACAAATCAAAAATATGTTTGTTATAAAAAAAACTATTATTCATACTTAAATAGTTTTAGTACACTTTAACAAGAACAGGTTACTTATGAAACAATCATTTTTTCGTCAAAATATATTGAATAGTTTCTGAGAAAATTGTACCTACATTAACATTAGAAGTATAGGAAAATGTCTCACAACCAGGGTCGCACCAATCATGTCGACGGAACAAGGACCGTATCGGCCGAAATTTAGTCCAAGCCAAGTCAGAGTGTGTCGTCGCCCGCTCCAGCCCTGCGCGTTTGCTAGATCACGACGGAACGAGGACCGTATCGGCCGAAATTTAGTCCAAGCCAAGTCAGAGTGTGTCTACGCCCGCTCCAGCCCTGCGAAATTGCTGATCACGACGGAACAAGGACCGTATCGGCCGAAATTTAGTCCAAGCCAAGTCAGAGTGTGTCGTCGCCCGCTCCAGACCTGCGCGTTTGCTGATCACGACGGAACAAGGACCGTATCGGCCGAAATTTAGTCCAAGCCAAGTCAGAGTGTGTCGTCGCCCGCTCCAGCCCTGCGCGTTTGCTGATCACGACGGAACGAGGACCGTATCGGCCGAAATTTAGTCCAAGCCAAGTCAGAGTGTGTCGTCGCCCGCTCCAGCCCTGCGAGTTTGCTGATCACGACGGGGATACAATTTGAGGTTATGATACAAGTGTGGACATGGCTTCGGGTTCATTGTTTGACTTGACCACATATAACTTGCGAATTTCATACAGTTTAATATTATGTTATTTACTTTATCTTGACCTCTCGGAGAGAGAAGTATTGTGATTTTTTTTAAAATATAGAAATCGATGTTATTATAAATGTCAACGTTTCATGACCCCATGCAACCCAAACGTGGTTTTCGCGATGCCTTTAGTCTGCCTGTATCCCGGCGTGGAGTTGAAACCATTCTAACGATCAAGATAGAACTTTTTATCTATGGTTTCACAAGGTTCTCCGAGTAATTTTTGGATTCAGATATCCAAACCGTAAACTAAGAATGGTTTACTGGAGGGCAAAAAGAGTAATAACTTATTTTCTTTAAGTAAACTCCAACAAATTGTATTAAAATTCGTAGTTAGTAGCTGTTAAATATTACAAACAAAATGGAAATTTCAATTTTACCGTGAACATGAATTTGAGAGTATTTAACATAGACGGAATTTTCCAATTCTGTTCATCTCTCGACTACCTGTGATACCAGTACTTTAAAATCTTAATGTTGTAAATTTGTATGACCTGTAAAAATAAAGAACATTTAATTGAGATATATATTTATAAAGCCAATTGTTTCTAAGCAATTTCCAATTGGCAAATATATTTTACTGTGTAAATTGAGGTTGTGTATATTCGGAGTTGTTACCTCGTTGATGACAAAATATATTACTTTTTCCTCAATATGGTATATATTATTTTATTCGTGCTATTTGGTAGAATGCGATACTCATTTTTTCGATCATGTTTCTACACAATGTATATTATTTCATTTCAGAAAAAAATTAAGATTTAAGTAAATGTCTTCAATTTTAAATAAAGGAGTGAGTGTGGTTCCCCGTACCGTTTATTAACAATTTATATAAATGGGTCAAAGGAGGTTGGTGAAAATATTTGCCTCTGTTTTCTTATTTCTATGGGACACATCTGGCCACACTTGTACTATGGTATAAATTCGACAATGTCGCGCGTTCACCTCATGTGTAAATCGGTAGTTTGTATGCTGGTGACGATGTGAAGAATGTGGCTTATTTACATTTTGCAGACGTTGTGGAATAGTGTTTGGGGAAGCCGTCATCTGTGTCGCTACATCACCATGCACGCACTCAAGCGGAGATTTATTGCATCATTTCATTTCACAAGAGAAAAATACCAGGCTTTGCAGCCTAATGCTGCTCTTAACTTTGAACAAAAAGAAGCACATATTGGTTTAGGGCGTTTTCCGCGTTTCATATGATCTAATATTTTTATATTTTTTTTCTGGATCATAATATTGTAGATAAAGATGAACAAAGCTTTTTAATGACGGAAGAATCATGGACATGTGATGTGCTTAAAGACATGAAAGTCAGCAAGGCTTCAACTATACTTTAAAAACTACTTGATTAAATTGTACTTAAATATTAACATTACTCGTGCACATCTATATCGGTGCGCACAGGGTTCAGGCCTAGATGTAAAGCTCATTTATTATGGTTTTTCGGTGGCAATGAGAATAGGGGTTCAAATCCCAAACTGATGTATTGAGAGTTTTTTAATTGTTTACCACTCTCCCGTACCGCGAATGTGGGTACATTTCCTTTCAACCATACCCTCATTCATAGCTGATCAGTATGATTTTATATATATGCGAACCAGAAACGGTGGTCGCATGGTCTTACATTATCACTCTCATATCAGGGTTTGAATCCTGTTCGTGTGTGTTGAAGTTTTATAGCTAAATGCTCTTCTCCTATAACTCCGCATGATTGAATTTTACAACCGTACCCTTATTTCGTTACCATGATAAATAAAAGGCAATGTGGGGAATACCAGCTCTCCACCGTGGTTCGAATTCCACGTTAAACTGTAGGTCCTCCATTTCATCTCACAATCACCCTACCATTACACATTAGCTTGAGTGCGTATAACCCGAACTGGCAGTAAGACGTGGTGCTAATAATAATAAAAATAATAATAATAAAAGGCAATAGCTCTAATGGAAACTAAAACGCAGTGGAAAAAAAATGTATATAGCTCGTATATGGACAAATAAATTATGATCAACGCAATGAGTGATGGAAAGTTTAAAAATTTGGCAGAGATTTTAGTAAAAACAATCAAAAGTTTCACAGTATTTGAAGTGGAATAGCTTTGAATTCTAAAAACTTTACTAGAAATTGAATACTTAATATAGAGAGGTCTTCGTGTTTATTTAAATGGAACTATGTCAATATAATTTTAATGCCTTGCAGACATCTCTTGAAATTTATTAGTGCGACCACTAACAAACTACAACTCCGATTACGCTTATTTTTAATATGTTTGCTTATAAATGTATAAATTTATTTATAGGCATATATGTGTATGTTTAGATTTTATGGATATGTATATATATATTTATGTATGTATGTGTATGTTTAGATTTTATGGATATGTATATATATATTTATGTATGTATGTGTACGTAAATCTATACGTATGAATACTTATATTTATATGATTTATATGTATGTATGTATATGAATATGTATATATGTGAGTGTATACGCATATATATATATATATCATATATTATATTCATACGTCAGGGACGGCCCAAGGTAAGTTTTGCACCCGGGTGGGATTGCTTTTTGGCACCCCTCCTCCCCCTATAAAAGAGGGGAAGAGTATGAACATATGAAAATTATCCCCAAACCTTACGTAACCTGGGCGTGATATGAAAATAGTCCTCAAGCTTAGCATAATATTATCACACTCAGACTACTTTAGGTTAAATCGCTTGGTCTGTTTGGCACCCCCCCCCCCCCAA
>CABEEJ010002098.1:112317-123934 GCA_901482245.1 Timema douglasi
TTTTTTTTTTTTTTTTTTTAAAGTATCGTGGCTTTAAGAAGTGATGATCAGTTTTCAAGTTTATTCACACTTTGCATAACAAAGGTACACAACTATGATCTACAGCCATTTGTTGTTTCAAAAGATTAAAATCTACCAAAGTTATTTTCTAAGGCAGCTCAAACATAAATATATAGTGTACATCTTCTTAGACATATTATAAACAGGAATACTACAAAATATTCGACCATGCATTAAATAGTTTGATAATAGAACCAATAAGGAATCAAACAGAACTTAAAATTATAAAATATTTGGTTGACTGGAGAAGGGAGTAATGATATTAATGTATACCCTGATATCAACACAACATCTTAAAAATATAACTTAAGAAGTTCATAAGACAAAAACAGCTGTTGGGTGATGAGGAGTCTCTTTACATTTTCCTTGCGAATGTACCTGAAGCTAGTCATTTGTTTTAAAATTTGAAAGTTATATCTTCCACTACTTGTCTTAAAGCTCATCTGGTGAAACAGAAATAAGTTTTACCTTATTGCGTGGACTAAAAACCCACTTTATTTCTAACCCCGATCTCCCCGTCATCAATAGGTCAGTCTAATACGAGAGTCACTGACGCCTTAGAGCATTCGGCCACTGAAGCGGATGTATATGTATTAATTTAAATAAGAGCTCTATAATAATGATGTTGATGATGGTGGTGATGGTGTTTGTGTGGTCAGGCTCGGCCGACAGTGGGGTGTGCAGCCCCTGCAGTTACATCAGCTCCCCTTGCCCTCCTCCTGGCAGACCACGCTACTGCGACCCTCNTGTGCACAAATACGTATTGAATATCATCAATATAAAAGAAACAATGAGGTGTTTTATTCAGAAAAATTGTTTGTAGTGTAAACTAAGTATTTCACATTGATGTTTTGGTGTGAGTATTTCAAATTTTAGACTATACTGATGTTTCTTGTTTGAATCCAGAGGGAACTAGATAAATATTCTAACTACCCATGCATGTCTACTGATTATTTTGTTGATATAGGTGACCTGGCGATCTAGGGGTAGGGTGTCAGACTTCTGTGCTGGCGGCCGGGGTTCAATCCTCGGTCCCGGCAAAGATTTATCTAATTACCAAACCCTTCCTTCACCTCTGACAAGACATCTTGTGATTGTGGGGAATGTCAGGCCTTCACCATGGTTCGGATTCCACGTTAAACAGTAGGTCCTTCATTTCATCTCACAATCACCCTACCATTACACATTTGCGTAAGTGCTTATAACCCGAACGGGTAATAAGATGTGGTGCTAATAATAATAATAATAATAATAATTGTTGATATAAGAACAATCCTATACAATGATTACAATTTAGATTTAGTTTATTTATGTAAAGACTCCGCCAACCTATCTGGTAGGATCCTATACACATGCAAATAAATTAGATTACTGAAATGTATTTACCTTAGAATCAGTCTGGAGATGAAAAATACGACCTACATAGTGAAGACATTGTTCATTGAATTTTATGACACGAGTGCCAGACGGGTAGATCCACCCTATTAAAGCAGACACTATAAAGTCAACCTAATAAAATTATATACTTTAAAAATACTATTTTACCGGAGTAAATGCAAAGAATCGGTAAATAGATGGATACATTTGCGTTGCCTTCTGTTTGTAGTTTTTTCTATTATATAACATTGTTTTAAAACTCTATCTGCGCCTAGTAAATGCGGTTAAAATCTTATAAAGGGATTGTTTTTGGTTATAATCTGTAGACTACACGAAAATGACTCCATTCTTTCAACTTCCACTAGGGTTAAAACTAGCTAAAATTATTAATTTAACAGAACCATGTTTTAGTTCTATACTATGCTAATAATAAGAACACACATGAACAATGTTCAAAACATATCAACCAAATTATGTCATTCAAAAGTATTATGAAAATTAATAATCTCATTTATATTTGATTTATATTCTGGTTGAAGTTTGCTAAAGTTTCCTACGGTTGAAACACGTTCCTAATCTACCTCTACGATAGTTAAAGCTATTATATTTAATCTATTAAATCTTATTCATAATATAAATCTAGCAGAAGAATATAAACAAATCTTACATCTTCGATTTGGATTGAGAACAAGGTTTGCTCAAGAATTAGTGAAGTTTCCAGTTCATTCCTTGGTAAAAACTAAGCTAAATCCTTTTGTTTTAACTTCACTTCTAAAATTACCACATTGTTTGAAAGTACAAAGAGCTGTAAGGAAATTTTAAATGGTATGTGTGAAAAGTTTATATTGTGGAGACTGCTATGCAAATTCCTTTGTTTAAAACAATATGAGAGTTAAATTGTGTTATTTGTTTTAAAGATTAATCAATCTAATTATGTCAAACTGTGTGAAATGTAAATGAAGTACTTGATTTAAACTCTGATTGATTCAAATATTAAATTAAACAAATGAAATTTAAATGTGAAATTTTAATTAAATTACAATCTACCCTGCATAGTAATATATATACTTGCTTCGATATTAATGTTCACACTACATACCAATAATCCAATAGTTAAATACTAAATAAATTTAATCTCATACAAACTTGTAATTCGCATCGATGGTCGCGTGGACTGAAATGTTACGTTTGTCATGGACTGGTGTGCTGATTATGGGAGGTAAAGGCTAGAATCCTATAAGTGTGCACTTAGAGTGGCTCTTATAGAATAGTTACACAATATTACTCCAAGAAATTACGGTTACACCTCCCTTGAATTATACTTTTCTATTAGACCTACCTAGCCCATTAGTTTATATATAATATGGCTAGCCTGTATGAGTAGTATGGATCGGTGCGCAAAAAAAAAAACTTTCTTTCAAGCTGTAGTGCACTCATTTTAAAAAATAACAAAATTCATACAAGCAATACATTTTATACATATAAAGAACCATTACTCGTAATGACCATATTAAAAGTCTTCTAAGATTAACCTTGATCTACACCCACCATCTTGTAAAATGGCGGTTGTTATTAAATTTTTCCCTCATAAGTCACTTACGCTTATAAATAACCTAAGTAGTGTGGCGTAGTGAATTTTTAGATCATAAACAACACACATGTGAATATATAGCACTTTGATGTAACTATACTGGTTAAGGAGATATCAGCTCTGAAGCTAGCATGTGTTTACATTTTCAAACGGTAAACTTAGCAATACTACTAGGTCCATTGAACTGAATATGTGTATTTCCATATGTGAGCGTGGTATTCCCCATGCCAATACGATAAATAATTGACCAATCATAGAGATGAATCAATAGTGTAAATGTATTGGAGGGCTGTATTACATTTTGTTTTCATTTGTAAGAAGTATTTAACGTACGCTTCCTGAACCGACTGATTATATCAGCAAACGAGAATTTCTATGAGCGAGAGCGAAATGTCCTACAAATTTTTCTGGAAAAGGTATCTATCTATACATACCTTCCAGAGTTCTTTTACATACCACAATTATTGACATGGGACCGACGACAGCTTTACTTTGCCTTGGGGTACAAGAAAAATACAACAATAACACACTACACACTAATAGCAAACTAACAACATTACACACAAACCAAAAATACGCAACACCCCAAAAACACACCGCACACCAATATTACACCACACACTAATATTACACCACACACCAATAATACAATACATACCAATAACACCACACACACCAATGGCCTACAACACTATACACACTAATATCACACTGACCACACAGCAATAGCACACCATACTCTTACAATCACAACATAAACCACAAAGTAAAACACACCAAAAATGTAATTTGACACCATAAAAAACATCAAATATAATAAAACATAACACCAACAGCACAAACTAAAGCAAAAAGCCCCCCCACAACACACCCAGACATACCATGATCCTAACATCTTTTTATAAAACACAAACATAAATAATCTGTAAAACTATGAACCCCAGCAATAGTACACCAAACATAAACAATAAATGGTACGGCGTACCGCACAGACTCTCTCTCAATTTTATCTTAAAATATACACTTACTAAAAGCTCGTAGGATTTGTGAAACGAAATATTAGATCCTTACATTATTGTAGAAACACTACTCCAAAGATCATAAATGAAATCATATACATTGTTATTTATTAACTTACTCTCTGACAATAGCAACTAGGACCACTATTACAAAAAAAAAGTGAGAAAAGAGAAACATTTTTGTTCACCAAAGAGCATAAGAATCAAATTTATTTTCAAAGACCTGAATTTAAAAAATATATATGTTTATTATAGCTAAAAAATAATAGGTTTTATAAAAATATATTTCAAATAAAGGATTTTTATATTTAATAGTACTATAATTTTACAATTATAAGGTTAGTTATCATCTCAAATAGTTGCGGAAGAATTATTAAAATTGGAAAATTTCCCCTAAAATACCCTCAAAGCCATTTTCATAAGAAAATGAGAGTTGTCATCTATTTTATAGTGATAAAGAGTGTCTGGATATGTAACTTAATCAAAATAAAAAGATTTTATACTTCAGTAAACTACCCCTAATCTTAGGGTTGGATTATAATTCTGAATACCCCCGAGGTTTCGAGAGGAAATAAAAACAACGATTCCAACAACACAACACCAACATTTCCAACAACACCACTACACAATACACCACCAACAACAATGATCTTCACAGCGCTACACCGAATATCCCCACGAAACTACACAAACTATTACAGCCAATAAAGTCCGCTACACAAGTCTGCAAGTCCTGTCACTTGAATTGTCAGCTGATGAAGATAAGATTGGAGAGGCAACAAATGCTGACGTTCTTTGTATGCAGCCCTATATACATTGTTGTGATTGCATATGAGGTTAAAACAATGAATATTCGATTAATCTTACTATATAGCCTACGATATAAGTTAGCAATAACAAACACATCAATACAAAATATGATTATTTATTAGAAGAACTAGGTCATAAATTATTATAGACAATTATCAACTTCAGAAACCAGTTGTAAGCATACCTTAGGTCTTATTATAATAGGCATCTATAATGGTCTATAAAATATTATAAATCAGGTTCAGTTATTCTACATAATATACCACTATTTAAAATGATTACACTATGTCAGGGTGAATAATGAATTCATAAATAAATTAACAATGCAAAGTATTTTAAACACATTTTCATTTGTGTACTATCCGCCTCGGTGGCCTCTTGGTCTAATGCGTTAGTCGCGTAGTAGTCTAGATTGCTGGTGACGAGGAGATAAAGGTTTTAATTTTGGTCGGACGTATTGAGAGTGGTTTTACACTCTCCCTCCATATAAATACGTGTAAATTTCCTATAATATTACCTTAATCGTCCATAAAACCACTAGCGTAATTAGTAAATAAGCGTATAATCCGAACGGGTAGTAAGACGCCGTTCAAAAATAGTGTATATTGAGATACACTTCGATAAATTAGTAATTATTTCTCTCCCCTTTTAAAATGGCTGTCTTCAGCAAAGCGTCTTTGAACTTCTCTAGTCATATGACACGCTCGTGGCGCCCCTAACGTTAAGTGCCTTTAGCAAAATTATTTTACACTACAAAAATATGTTAGTAGTTAAACAACTTTTGTTAAATTTAATTCGACAAATACAAAAACTTGTCGTCTACAATTTAAAATTAATAAATAAAATTATACAACTATAAAATATATCTAGATTATCGGTTAAAAAATTAATAATTTTGTTTCCATTACAAAGGCATTTATTTATGTGTAGTTAGTTGTTATTTTACATTGTTAGGAGATATTTTCCAAACGTATTCTAAGTACGACCGGGATCGAACCCCAATATCCCCGTTTTCAGCAGTCTAGTACAACACGAGAGTAGCGCGTTAGACCACGCGGCCACTGAAGGGGTTTTTACTTTAGTTAATCAATCTCATAATTCTTATATCTTATATTAATCCGCTAGTAAATATTTTGTTTAACGTACGGTTCTTTAATAATAATAAGTGAGAGAATCATTCAAAATGTATTAATTTGTCTGAAATATTTGTAAAGCATTCAATTTGAACCGTAAATAAAAATCAAGACAACAATTAATTAAGTTAGTTAATAATATTATGACTTTGAAATACTCAATTATATGTTTATCTAGTCATCGAATGTTATGTTAGTTTTGTATTATTTATTCTCTTAATCTAACTACGACTAATTAATTTTGAATGTTTATAATTTTAAAATAATTGATTATTTTTTTAACGATATCAGTATATAATTCAGTTTCTCGACGCCAAACTACTCTTATTTCAAATAAAAATAACGATTTTGCACAAATTAAACTTATATCTATTCAGTTAGTCAGTTTTTAATTTGATTTCTGAGAAGAAATAATTTTTTTAGTGGTTGTTTTTGTTCTGAATGATAACGCACACACAAAAAAAGCAACAATTTTGTATCATGAAGAGAATTTGTATCATTACCATCAGGGTTTATCTGTCGACTGCGTCTGTTCCAATCATATCGATTAGTAAATCCACTTGAGTGAGAACCTACTGCCTCCACTTCTCATCAGTCATTGATGAATTAATATAGATAGCTGTGTGTCTATTCCCCTCCATCACTCGTCGGCTCCATTCGTAAACAGACAACAGTTAACAATAATAATTATTACTCTGCTGGAATCCTCTTGTCATTTTCATGACAATTATTAATGGAACACTTTAGTATTGTATAAATAATGAATTCTAGTCGTTATTTCTAGTCGTTTACCTTTGAAAATTATTGTTTATGCACACCTTTATATATAAATTTATATATCTGTTTAGAAACAATGTTTACTCATTATTCGTAGTTACGCCACATGCAGAAGAAATAAATGTGAATCATCAGTGTAAATTTCGACAAAATAGATCAACAACGGATCAGATTTTTACTATTCGGCAAATGTTTGGAAAAAAAAAAAGTATAAATACAGCATGACTGTTCATAAATTATATATAGATTTTAAAAACACCTACGGTTCGGTTAAAAGAGATAAATTATATAAAATTAAATTTTAAGATATCCAATAAACTTGTCAGGCTAATATTGAGGTATTTTTGACCGATACACGTCACAGGATATGGGTTAGATACCACCAGATACTTTCGAAATACGTAATATGTTTGAAACAAGGAGATGCACTTTCCCCATTACTTTTTAATCTAGCTCAACAGTAAGCTATTAGGGTAATGCCAGAGGGCAGGGAAGGGTTGACATTAAACGGTACAATTGAGATATGTAAATAATTTAGCTTTGTTGGGAAAAATTAAGGAAGATGTTTCAAGGAATGAAGAAAATTTTATTAGAGCTATTAAGGAAATAGGTTGCACAATTGCTGGCCTTTACCAGTTTCCCGCCTAGTATTGCCAACTTTGTATAGATGGCAGTGCGTACACTTAGACGATGCCTAATCTTGGCTGAACTGCCCTTATTTAATTATATATTTAAAACTTAATATATTGCTGTTCTTAACAACAAGAACAAATTATTGTCACAACAGATCAACAAGCTAAGGCACATTTTTAGTTCAAGAATAAACTGTAAGTGTTCTAAATTATTTGAATTTTGAAAATCTTCTAAATTTTGTTGTTGAAAGTGAAATCTTTTTCACTCCAACTTCAACACTTACAATACTTACATTTACACTTACATTTTCGAATTATTTCGAAGGAAGAAAAAACTACGAAACATTACTTTTGAAATATCTCACCAAATATAACGTTTTTCAACAGATTTTTAGAAAAATAACTAAACAGTATTTGAGAGATTGAAGGACACTTATAGCATAGGCATATATGTCAGCATATATCTTGATTCACACGTTCACAGAAAATTTAGCGTTTAATCTTCTTTAGTGACGCATTAAGTCACACTCTAGTAATATTGCATGTTTACCCATAATGCTTTGCCGCGCATACTTTAAACAGCCGTTTATCAATATAATTAGTTTTCTAGTGGATAAACAGGTACTTTAGGCTAGAATCACGATGTATGTTTTAAAATATATCGTCATGTATGTCAAATCAACACATAATGACACACATACTTTCTATTTAACGAGTTATTTAAAATAATTTCACAGCAGTAGATTCATATGTCTTCTTGTATCTTGCTTTGTAGGCACACGCATAAATTTTGAGTTACACGCTCACGCGTACTGATTGAGTTGGTTGGTTTTGAAATTGGATTGTTTTTTGTTTTTGTTTTATAGCCGCGTCTTACCATTCGTTCGAGCTGTACGCTGATTGGTTCTTTCACTTACATTTTACGAAGAAGCGCGGACAAAGCTGATATTGTTTCTACTAGTGCAGGGTGACCTACGTAGCTCACGCCGATTTCTTACGAATTTGTTTATAGCTCATCACGTGACCACATTTCATTTCTGATATGTTTGTGCGTTTTCTTACACGTTCATCTTTACCTAAATGCACATATAATTTGAAAATTAAAATTACATCTATGTTATTGCAGCAAAAACAAAACGTATCAACGGATTCGACTTTGCTTCACATTTAGTTTAGCGTCAATCTCGCTTCGCATTTATAAATTGAGATTCACGCACCTTATTAATTATTGTGTATGATATTACCTAGCATATGTTTCTATTTTTAAATTTGTGCATCCGTTTCCCTTAAACACATAAATCTTCCCCTGATGACGTCACAGATGAATGTCGTCCCTTGACGACGTTGTTCGACGTTTAATCGCGACGGTCGTTGCGGGGCCCCCATAAAACTAATTGTTTATCCTCGGAGGTGTTAGGTTAAGAAACTGACGGGATAGGAAGAGAAATGTCGTTAACTAGAGTCCTAAAATATCCCTCCCTGCCACCACATAAATCAACGTCTATTCAGCACCTCACAATATCGCCATTCATGTGTCCGCCCCTTGTTAGTACTAGGAGGACATTGTCGAGAGTCCTGCGGACCGGAACGCGGTGATCAACAGCATCCGGGTCCTGTCCAATGCCACGCAGGCGCTTCAGGTTTGATTTGAAATGAGCTGCTTATCATAACTTTAAATATGTCATTTCAAATAGCATATCACAGAGTGATATATCCGGATAAATATATACTATAATAAAAATATACAGTCGGAAGATAACCAACAATCTATTTTATAATTTTAAAAAAATCATTCGTGGTTGTGTGTGTGTGCTTGGAAAAAATGTTGCCCTAAAACTAAACTCTTCTTTGTTTGTACGCCCTCATTATTATTATTATTAGCACCGCGTCTTACTACCCGTTCGGGTTATACGCACTTACGCTAATGTGTAATGGTAGGGTGATTGTGAGATAAAATGAAGGACCTACAGTTTAACGTGGAATCCGAACCACGGTGGAGTCCTGGCATTCCCCACATTAACAATATGTCTTGTCAGAGGTGAAGGAAGAGTTTGGTAATCAGATAAATCTGTACCGGGACCGAGGATTGAACCCCGGCCGCCAGCACAGAAGTCTGACACCTTACCCCTAGACNCAGATAAATCTGTACCGGGACCGAGGATTGAACCCCGGCCGCCAGCACAGAAGTCTGACACCTTACCCCTAGACCACCAGGTCACCGTGTTACGCCCTTGTTGTTAGTCGGTAGAAATATATTTAAAAAATAGATAATACGGGGTACCACAAATATTTTTTTTCTCCCGCTTTTATTTTAAAATAATTATACATTTAATAAAAACTCGTAGCATTTGTAATAGGTTTATACATTATTGTAGCAACGTTACACCAAAGATCATAAATGAAATAACATAAACTTCCACTTACTTATTCTATGGCACTAGGAACTAGGAACACTGTTACAGAAAAATTGAGAAAAGAGAAATATCTTTGTCCATCAAAGAGCATAAGAATCTAATTCACTTTCAAAGACCTGAATTAAAAAATAGATATATTTGCTTAGAGAACAGAAATTATTAGTTTTATAAAAATATATTTCAAATAATAGATTTTTATCTTTAATAGCACTACAACTTTACAATGATAAGCTATTTCGTATCTTAAATAGTTGCGAATAAATTATGAATATTAAAACTTCTCCTATGTAAAGAACCTTCAAAACCATTTTAATTAGAAAATGAGGATAGCCATCTTGTTTATAATAAACAGTGTCTAAATATATTTAATAAAATTAAAGGAAAAAATCTATTTTTTCCCTTCAGTAAAACTACCCTTAAATTTAGGGCTAAATACCCAATTCCAAAAACACATCAGAGGAACCTTATGAAAATCCCAAATACCAAGTTTTAACGCAATCTGTAAAATAGTTTCAGCTCTAGCCCGAGATACAGACATACAGACAAACGGCATCGCGAAAACTTCTTTCTGTTTCAGAGGGTCATGAAACGTCGACATTTATCAAAATTTCAAGTTTCATTTTTTTGATGAGTCAAGTGAAAGTAAAAAAAAACTTATATTCGGGGCCTCTAGGTGTACTTGGGAAACCTGCGGTAATTTTAGATCTACTCTTAACAAACAGCGCCCTAACAAAGGTTATGTTTAAAATCCCTAAAAGAACTGGAAGCAAACAAGATACCTAATACTTCAGTTAATCAGTTGTACCAGGGAATACTGAAATAAATTACACACAGCCATTGAAGTTACTGATTTTTTAATTGGGTTTCATTTCCTTATTCGATAAAATTCTCGTATTTTGGTGATTAATAAAAAACATTAGTTATTTATTTGAATTAAAAAAAAGTGTATTAGTACTGAAAATGAAAGTAAAATATAATTCTGGAAGAAAATAATATGATATTGCATAGTCACTGAATTTTCTTTAAGTTTTAAATAGTTTCATAGATGGTCGATATATTATTATTATTATTAGCACCGCGTCTTACTACCCGTTCGGGTTATACGCCCTTACGCTAATGTGTAATGGTAGGGTGATTGTGATGATTGTGAGATGAAATGGAGGACCTACAGTTTAACGTGGAATCCGAACCACGGTGGAGGCCTGGCATTCCCCACATTCACAGATGGTCGATATAAACAGAAGAAAAAATATATAACAAAATTTGGTTTCGTTAACTTTGTTTTTCTCCTACCAACTTGAAGATATTCCACATTACGTGATGTAAATAGTCTCTAGTTCAACATTAGAATATTAGCTCACTGTGGATATACTTATATTTCACTTTTTAATGATAACTGTCACTTTAAACTAATCTTGGTCATAAAAATCGATCGATACCAATTCATTCGCGAAAATACGCATGCATTTTTCTTCCTAGAGCATATTGCACGTTAATTTTTAAAATTCACAACCACTTTAAAAGTACTTTTAGATACCTGAACTGTAAAGCATACACTTTTCATAACAAGTTTCTTTAGCAGAAATATTATTATTTAAAAAATAAAAACATTGTTTGCCTTTTTAAATCTAAGGATAGAGCATGGTTAATTTAAACAAGAATATAATAAATATTGTCAATTATCTTTTAATCAAGGAATAAATATTATTATTATTATTATTTAGGTCCTCTTCTCTTTAATGTGTTTATTGATGACATTGGTAAATATTTGAACTCGTCTAGTTATTTACTCTTTGCTGATGAT